>PISX010005284.1:0-18631 GCA_004024625.1 Mellivora capensis
GTAGGAGGGAGGGGAAGGGGGCGGAGTGGGAGCGGGTCACGTGATTCGGTATGGAGGCGGTGGCGGCGGCCGGGAGGAGCTGCCGGGGCAGAAGCCGCACTTGTTAGTGTGGGGGGAGGAGGGGGCTGGGGGACGCCGACACCGTCACCCAGGGACGTCGAGTCGTGAGCGGGAGTGGGGTGGGGGCGAGATCAGGCTCCGACCCCCGGCCGAGGGGATGAGGGGAGCATGGGCGCCAAGGAGTCACGGATCGGATTCCTCAGCTACGAGGAGGCGCTGAGGAGAGGTGAGGGGGGAGGGGTCTGGGCGAGCTGAGGGGGAGGCCAGCGACGGGCTGCCCCGGGGGTGGGTGACCTGGGAAGGGGAGGAGAGGTTGAGGGCGGGGGGCGCCAGAGGCGGAAGGGAAAGGAGGCCAGCGATGGGGAATATTATTGGGACGAAGGGTCGGGTGGGATCAGTGTTTGGGAATTGGGACCGTATGGAAGGGGAGCAGCTTTCCCAGAGAGAGGGGTATCTGGTGCTGGTAGGGAAATGCCCGCGCTGTTTGGTGGCGTTGTTATCCTGGATGTGTCCAGGGAAGTCCTCTCCCCCCTTTCTTGGGTGGCACCAGCCCTTCCAGCCCCTCTCATCCTTTACTGCCATTTTCTCATATCACTCCATAAAACCCAACATCCTAAGCTCCTACCCAACAGCCTTGGTTGGAAGGGAGAGGGGAGGCAGCTGCAAAGCCTTCTCTTTTTGCTGCTGGAAGCCCCTTCCAATTGTGGAGTCTCCGCCTCTTCCGAGGGGCCTTTGCCAGTCTCTAGGGGGCTATCATCACCCACTCCTGCCACCCCCTCACCCTTTGAGCGACTGACTTGGATGAGAAGGACCTGAAATTAAGTTGTATTTGAGGTGAGATGAGACTGGGCAGCTGGTGTTGCCACAAGACCTTGTCTTAGGTTTCATCTCCTTAGACGTTGGCCAGAGCCTTACATTGCACTTGATCCCCATTTCTCACCCCCTCCTCCCCGCAAAATGGCATTCGGAAATCCAGCATTCTGATATTGTGTTATAGCTCCCTTTAGAGACCGGCCTTGCTGCCAGTCCTAGCCTGCTGCTTATTGGCTCTGATGCAGTGTGTTGTTAACAGCCCCAACCCCCTACCACTTACTCTGATACCGCTGTCCGTGATCACTAAAGCACACGCTAACTGGAAGTGTCTATTGCACAGTTTATGGCCGGAATGTGACTTAATTTTTCAAGACTGGGAATTAAGTGTGTGTGTGTATGTATGTATGCTTGTATCTTTTCGACATTTAATGGCTATTCTTGGTAAGAAGTGAAACATTTAAGCAGGTTGGATGCTTGGCATTATTGTTAACAGGTTTCTAAATCAAGAAACCAGCCATGCTTCAGGTGATGGTGTCAGTAGCTAAGGATACAAAATAAAAATTGGATTAAAAGGCATTCAAAGTGAGGATTTTGTAGTTAACTCTGTCCATATGTGGGGAAAAAAGATAAATGCAGAGGGACATTACCAGAAAATAGATACAGAATTTAGGTGTATTCATTGTGACCTGGCCAGAATAACAAAAATATGCTTTTTCTTTCTTTTTTCTACCGAACAGTGTAATGATTGTTCTTATGGGCAATCTCCCTTGAACTTTTTTCTCAGTATGAGAAATATTCCAAATTCTTGATGTGTTTCCAGCTCTAGTAGGCTAGTCATTTCCGGGATGCTGTCGAGCCTGACAGGTCTGGCCTCAGTCAGGCTATGGCTTACATGGCATGAAAGAGGACATCAGTCAAATTGGTTTATAGCTTCATGGTTCAGAAGTGTTCAGTTTCTTAACTTTGAGGATGATGTAGCTGACATTAAAGGGATTCTAAAATTTAACTTTTATTAAACTCTACCTTGCTTACTCTCATACCAAACTTAAGATTTTAGTACCTTTGTAAATATAAGTGAAGTTAATAGTTGGTGCATTTTAAACTGATTTGATTGAAGGTCATTGTTCAATTTATTATGAAGTGTTTGCCTGTTGAATTTTAAAATGAATATTTGAAAAGGTAGCAAAGATACTTGTTAAAAGCTTTTAAGACTATTCTTTGTATAAATTTATGTTTTATTAGTTTTGCTTCAGAGGAAAAGAAAAGCAAAAGAGAGAAGCATGTTGATAAATAGTATTTCTAAGTGTAAACTAGGAGCTTTTAAAAAAAATGATAATTCAGGGCGCCTGAGTGGCTCAGTGGGTTAAAGCCTCTGCTTTCAGCTCAGGTCATGGTCTCAGGGTCCTGGGATCCAGCCCCGCATGGGGCTCTCTGCTCAGCAGGGAGCCTGCTTCCCTTCCTCTCTCTCTCTCTGCCTGCCTCTGCCTACTTGTGATCTCCGTCTGTCAAATAAATAAATAAAATCTTAAAAAAAAAAGTGATAATTCTTTTGAACATACTGTTTACTGTAGGGAATGTTAGACTTTATTTTTAAATATATTTATTTATTTATTTGAGAGAGCATGCACATGAGTGGGGGTGGGGGTGTTAGGAGCAGAGAGGGAGAAGGAGAAGTGGACTCCCCATTGAGCAGGACTCGGATCATGACCCAAGCTGAAGACAGATGCTTAACTGACTAAGCCACCCAGGTGCCCCAAGTGTTAGGTTTTATTGTAGAATTTCTTTCCTTTTTTTTTTTTTTTAAGGTTTTATTTATTAGACTGTGAGAGAGCATGAGATGGGGAAGGGGCAGAGGGAGAGGGAGAAGCAGACGTCCCCGGGAGCAGGGAGTCCGACTTGGGGCTCCATCACTTGGACCCTGGGATCATGGCCTGAGCAAAAAAGGGATAGTCTTAACCAACTGAGCCACCCAAGCGTTCCTACTACAGAATTTCTTTTACTAAGATTATAGTAAGAATTTATAAAGCTTTTGATAGAGCTAAAAAATGGTTTGGGAACTTTGAGAGGCACGTAAAGAATCTAAATAGGTGTGGAAACCTCTGTCCCTAAAGTCTTCCTTGTAAGGTGATTGGGGGTGGAGGTAGGGGGAGGATTGGACAATATACTATAGGTTTCATGAATCACAATACACATAAAAAGCAAGCTTGATAAGCTACTGAAATACCTACCCGCTTGGCTTTAGTTAAAATTATTGAGCATTAAATAATGCCTAACCATAGTTAGGTGGTAGTAAAAAAAAATAGCCAACTGTATATTGCTGCAAACAAACATGGAATTGCAGGCAGTTTATCTTCTAAAATGGGGCCTTGGGAATGGAGTGTTATGTTAATGACAGATAACACTCACTGGACCTAAGTGAAGGCCCTGACTTCTCATTTACATTGCAGAAGCTCTAGAAATTCGGAAGATTGGTTTTGCCTGCTGTTTTAGGTAGACTGTATGTCAGTTATGTAAACATTCATTGTTTTCTGAAAGCATACCTTAAAATTTTTTTTTAATTTTACCTTAAAAAATTTTTTAAGGTAGATATATTAGTGGTAGCTTTTATTTTTGGCCTCTATCTAGTCTTGAATAGAAAACAAATAGGCTGTTCCTTGAAGGCTTGACCCTTGTTTAGATTACCTGTATGTTCTGAAGTGTATCTACTATATTTCATGGGTACTGAGAATTCAGTAGCTATGTTCTTCTCTTCACTTCCTCTTGCATCTAAGTTTGTGGCTTGTGTATTTCTAAAAATATATTCTAAATGTTTGGAACATAGCATTAGAAAAAACATTGAATGAAAGATGAATTGCAGTTTAGAGTATTTCGGAACTCCAAGAAACCTTAAAAAAAATCTCCAGTTCTTTATTCTTTCTTCCCGCTCCTCTCTCCTTTTCATCATTCTGGAAACAGAATTATAAGGCTTCCCCCTCTCTGCCCCAAGAATTGGCTGAATTAAAATTGTCCTTAGCTTTTAAACTGTGTTAATAAAGTGGGTGAATTTTTTCTAATCCCTTTAAGAGGAATTTGGCACTTATATTAGACTAAGTAGTTGGGTGATGAAATATAGCATGTCAGAAATTATGCTGTGGTTTCACGTTTTTTGAGAGCTCCATTGCTCATTCATTCAGCAAATTTTTACTGAGCGCCGCCAGTGACTTAGGCACTGAAGAAACAAAGACGACTAAGATCCTCTCTAGGAGCATATAGTCTGGTCAGTGGGAATAAAATAGTAAAATGTCTTTTTAAAGTTCTGTTTTGTGTATATTTGATAATGGACAGTATTTTCAAAAAGTAGTATATATATATTATTTATGATTAATTAACATATAGTATGCTAAATGCTACAGTGCTTTAGAAGAAAGTGCTATAGGGATTTAGAGTGTGTGTTGGTGTATTGGCCTCAGAGTACCTAACACTATGCATTTCGTAGTATGTGCTCAATAATTGTATGTTAAAGAATTTAATTTCTTCATCACTAAAAGGTTGTTGTCTTTGCTAGTGGAATAATTTTGTAATAGTTGAAGATTCCAGTACTTTGCATTTTGCTTATTATTCACCAGCCCTCATATGCTCTAAAACATTAATTCCCCAACCAAGATTTTATTCACCAAGTTTCATAGTATTAATATTAAAATTACCCTGATATTGTACTGCCTATGATGTGATGTTAGTTGGCTTAGCGTATATATCATTGTATAACTGAAAATTTAATTTCACACTTGTTACCTTCTGGGATCCACTGTTCTCTCTTATTAAAGCACTTATTTGCCTTTGTCTGAATTTATTAAATTTACCAGTGAGCTCTCTTACATTAGGGTGGAATTACAGGTTTAGGTTAAGCCATTTGCAAGTATACGTGACGAGCTGTTATTATATGTAAAGGAGAAAAATGGGACAGCTTTAAGTTAGTCTACTTATATGTAGTCACCTAAGTAATTACACAGGTGCTGTTCTTCAGAATCCTCAGTTCAACACTCCATGTAAAGTGTCCATGACAAAGAGGAGATAAATACACCAATAAACCCTGGATTTGGGGAGGATGAGCAGAATGAGGTGACATCACTTCATGGTTAATGGCCTCCCCATTTACCAAACTGAACAGCTGCTGTTTGTGTTTTCTTGTTCATTGTTTGTCTTTGTGCGAGGTTAGGGAGACCTCACAGTGACAGCATTCAGGGTTGCTTCCAGAAAGACGTATTAAATACGGAGAGTTGGGAATGTGGTGACCAACCAATTGTTAGGTGTTTTCTCAGGAGAAGGAGAAGATTTTTGGCACTTGATTATATGGTGGGTCCCAGGAAAAGTCAGAGAAGTGATTATTACTCTTTCTGTGACTGTAGGAAATCCGTTTCTGAATTTGAAGTACTAGAGATTAATGCTGAGAGCTGGATTAGAAACTTTGATGTTAAGTAGCTGCAGAGGTGGAGGGATTTTATTTATGAATTAAAAGTTTGTGGTTTGATTTGGGACAACACGGAGACTAGAGGGAATTATGCTAAATGAAACAAGTCAGACAAAGGGCAAATACCATATGATTTCATTTACATGGAACCTAAAAAACAAAACAAATGAATAAACCAACAGCAACAAAGAGCAACAGGCTCATAAATATAGAGAACAAATTAGTGGTTGCCAGAGAGGAGAAGGGTGGGGGAATGGGTGAAATAGGTGAAGGAGATTAAGAAGTGCAAACTCCAGTTATAAAATAATTAAGTCATGGGGATGGAAAGTACAGCACAGAGAATATAGTCAATAATATTGTAATAGCTTTGTATGGTGGCAGATGCTAACTATCCCAGTCATGGTGAGTATTTTGTTAATGTATATAGTTGTCAAAACACATAAAACTTAATATGATATTGCATGTCACCTGTACTCCAATTAAATGGTTGATGATCTGGTAATGGTACTGAGAAGACTTCAGTAGAACTGGGTAGTAATCATACCATATCCAGAAAGCATGGCTTCTCTAATCACGGGTTGTTTATGCTTCAGCTTTTACCCTTTGGGCTTCATGATAAATGTGTTTAAACTGAGCAAATCTAAGGGTACCTGGTTAGCTCAGTCCTAAGAGCAGGGCCTCTTGATCTTGGGGTTGTGAGTTTGAAGCCCATGTTGGGTGTAGATTACTTAAATAAATAAATAAGCAGAATCTGCTTTTAAAGATTTTATTTATTTATTTGACAGAGAGAGAAAAAGAGCACAAGCAAGGGGAGAAGCTGGCCAAAGGAGAAGCAGGCTCCCCGCAGAGCAAGGAGCTGGATGCAGGACTTGATCCCAGGACTCTGGGATCATGACCTGTGCCAAAGGCAGATGCTTAACCAACTGAGCCACCCAGGTGTCCCTCGATATCTGCTTTTATTTTATTTATTTTTAAGATTTTATTTATTTATTTGACAGAGCGAGAGAGCACAAGCAGGCAGAGCAGCAGGGGGAGAGGGAGAAGCAGGCTTCCCACTGACCAGGCACAGCTGGATCCTAGGATCTTGGGATCATGACCTGAGCTTAAGAAAGTTGCTTAACCAACTGAGCCACTCAGGCACCCCAAAATCTACTTTAAAAAAAATAAATAAATTGAGCTGTGCCACCTCTTTCTGCATGCTGATAAATTCTTGTTCCTCTTTTCTAATAATAAAGATCTCTTGGAAGTTAAAGGTGCATAGTTAATTACTGACAAAAGCCTGATAAAACTAGTAGTTTTAGATTTACTGTTAAAATCAGAGACCTATTAGAAGATCAGTCTATTCAAAGATGAAGGCCTTCTTTTAACACCTTTCTTTATTATGGATTTAGTGTTAACATAAGGCTCTTTTTTTTTTTTTTTTAAAGATTTTATTTGTTTATTTGACAGAGAGAGAGATCACAAGTAGGTGAGAGGCAGGCAGAGAGAGAGGAGGAAGCAGGCTCTCTGCTGAGCAGAGCGCCCCAATCCCGGGTTTGGTCCCAGGACCCTGAGATCATGACCTGAGCCGAAGGCAGAGGTTTACCCCACTGAGCCACCCAGGTGCCCCAACATAAGGCTCTTTTTATCTCAGGGAAATCTCAAGTTTATCACTATCTTGTAAACAAGATTCAGAAAAATTGATACATCAAGACCTTGCTATAACATGGTTCTTAGAATCTTTGATACTGGACTGCATTAAAAGAAAACTGCTAAAGCGAAGTTTTACAGGGGCACATGGGTGGCTCAGTCAGTTACACGTCTGCCTTGGGCTCAGCTCCTGATCCTGGGGTCCTGGGATGGAGCCCTGTGTAGGCTCTCTGCTCAGCAGGGGACCTGCTTCTCCCACTTCCTCTGCCTGCTGCTCCCCCTGCTTGTACTCTCTCTCTCTCTGTCAAATAAATAAATAAATAAAATCTTTAAAAAAAATGAAGTTTTACAGAGAAATTCTCCAGCTTCTCTTTCATTTCCATAAAGAAGTTAGATTGTGGGTGCCTGGGTGGCTCAGTGGGTTAAGCTGCCTTCAGCTCAGGTCATGATCTCAGGGTCCTGGGATCGAGTCCCGCATCGGGCTCTCTGCTCAGCGGGGAGCCTGCTTCCCTCTCTCTTTCTCTGCCTGCCTGTCTACTGTGATCTCTCTCTGTCAAATAAATAAATAAAATCTTAAAAAAAAAAAAAAAAAGAAGCTAGATTGTTTTGTCATTGTAGCCCTTGAGGGAAAAGGCTTTTATTTAAGGTTTTTCTAATGACTCATGAAAGACTCTAAAGAGATCTGTTAGGAAAAGGACCCTTCTGTCAAAGTCCTCCCCTGGTCTTTTTTTCACCATAGTAAATTGTATCATTATTGTAACATAGTTGCTAAAACCAAGAGTCTCTAGACATCCTTAGTTCTTCCTCTTCTTTCACCATCTGACCTATCTTCTTATCCCCAGTTTGAGTCTGTCATCTAGTCCTGTTAGCTTGGTATCCAGTCCGGTCTTTTTACTTCTCTTCATCTTCCCTGCGACTACTCTAGTCCCAGCTGCCATCATCTCTTGCTAAGCTACTTTGCAGTGCTTTTCTGGTTTCACACAGCAGCCAATGTAATCCTGAAATTAAAATCAGATCCTGTTACTCTTTCCTCTCAGCCTGGAAAGGCTGCCTTCAGATTTTCACAGGTCTGGCTCATTCGGCATACCGAAAGTATGAGCTCTGATGGCCTCAGTGAGGCCTTCTCTTAACTATCTTATATGAAGTGGGCTGTCAGTATTGCACTGCTCTGTATGGTTCATTCAAAGCCTTTATCATAATATGTAATTAACATGTTTATTGTCAGACATGATGGTGAATCTCCACTGCCAGGATAGGTGCAGTGCTGGGTATATTTTAAGTGCTAAGTAAATATTGGATGGCTGCGTGAAGGCATAAATATATAAATGTTAGAAGATTTGGAGAACTTACATAATGTTTGTAAGGTTGGAGGTGAAGGATCGAGTACTGATAGGGATTGAGTAAACTAAGCGACGTATTGATCTCAAGATTTCTTTTCCTTTAATCAACTTAAAAAATGTACTAAATGTTCTGAATGATAGTTAAAAATGTAAGAGCCTTAAGTATAGTATGTAATTTTGTCTGTTCAGATATTGAAGTTTAGATACCTAATTAAATTCCTGAGTAGACATGAAGAGACTAGAATGGCATTAAGTATTATGTTCATGAACACTTGAGAATGTCTTTTGGTACAATATAATATTTAATAATTTTGCCCACGAAATGATTTATTTTTACACAGTGACTTTCATGTGCTTTTCATCTATGATGACAAGTATATCTACTGCCAAATGCAAGGTTAGAGTTGTAAACTTTTTTGCTTAAAATGTTGTACAGTGTTACTTTGGAAGCTGAGAATAAAATTCACATCAACATAGAGTGCTCTCATTGGTTCTAAGTAGTCCAGGTGATTTAAAAATGAATTTTAGGGGTGCCTGGATGATTCAGTTGGTAGAACATGTGACTTTTGAACTTGGGGTCCCGAGCTTGAGCCCCACATTGGGCATAGAGCCCACTAAAGAATAAATAAATAAATAAATAAATAAATAAATAAAATTTTACTTTTCTGGGGGGCCCAAGGTTCTTTTTATCTTATATTCCATGGCTAGTGTTCCTCCCTCCCACCTTCTTTTCTTAGTCTTTTAGTTTTAATTTTTATGACAGTGATATATGTACTTTAGAATCAAATAGTTCTACAGGGTTTGTTATGAAAACAGTAGTACTGTTTTCCTCTCTCCCTTGCCAGTTTTCCTCTGCTTAACTGTCCAATACTTTTAATATTTTAAATTTATTAATTTGGTCTTTACATTATATCTCCAAATATATTTATGGTGATACTTTTTTTTTCCATTTAAGGACTATTTAATTGCATCCCACTATTAAAGATTAGGATTTAGCTCTTAATTTCACTGCTGCCTGTCTTCCAAATACACACACATGCTCTTTCTGTAGTCCCATTTCCTCATCTTGGTGTGTATATGCGTGTGTGTGTGTGTGTTTTAAGATTTTATTTACTTATTTGTCAGAGAGCACAAACACAAACAGGGGAAGCAGCAGGCAGAGGGAGAAGCAGGATCCCCGCTGAATAAGGAGCCCAATGCAGGACTCCTTCCTAGGACTCTGGGATCATGACCTGAGCCAAAGGCAGATACTGAACTGGCTGAGCCACCCACGTGCCCTGGTATATGTATTTTAAAATTTTGGTTAGATCATTTTTCAGTGTTTACATAATTAATCCTTTACATAATAAATCCTTTTCACAGCTAAGCAGTTACTAGGATTACTTTTCCTTTCCTGTATACTTGATTTCCTCCTAAATATTTCCTGCAATAATTGCCTCCTATTTTATTTTGCTTAGGTTTCTATTTACTGTATTTCAACCCCAAAAGTTCCAGTCCAGTTGTTAAATCTATCCATATGTGTGTGTGTGTGTGTTGTTGTTTTTTTTTTTAAAGAGAGATTTTATTTGAGGGAAAGATAGAGGTAGTGTGAGAGAGCATGAGTAGGGAGGAGAGGGAGAAGCAAACTCCCTGCTGAGCAGGAAGCCCAGCATGGGGCTCAGTCCCAGGATCCCGGGATCATGACCTGAGCTGAAGGCAGCTGCTTAACCGACTGAGCCACTCATGAACCCAAAATCTGTCCATATGTTAATATACATCAGATGTTCACTCAGTTCATTATATTGGAAAATTATCTTGGAGCCTTTTGGTCTGCTCCAATCTGTACCTATTGTCCTTATTCTTATCCTGGAGATTTCCTTCACTGTTCTGTGTTGGATCTCCTGTTTTCTCTATTTCTTGTTTCCTTTCTTGACTTATGGTGTTATTTTGATGGAATTCATCCTCTGGTAGCTTCCTGAAGAAAGGTGCATGGGATGTAAAGCTTTAAGACCTTTATTCTTGAGCTGGTGCTTTCTTACTTTAATTCTTATATCTCTGTTCTGCTCAGTTTCCAAGAGGCTCTCCATGTTTTTTACCAAGTTATTTGAAAGTTCCTTTTTAGTAATTCTTATACTTGATCTCTGGTCATGTGGGTCTTAATTTAAGCCTTAGGGCAGATTCCTTGCATGGTCGGTTAGAAACCTTGCTCTAGAATGCAGTTTTCCTGATCATGTACCACTAGGCTATAAAATTCCATGAGGGTAGGGCATGTCTGTTTTGTTCACTGCTGTATTTCTAGCAACTGCATGTTATTTGCCTTATGTTAGTTACTCAATGCAATACTCAATACAGATTAAACTTCTAGAGAAAACTTTGTTCACGGTAAATGTTCATATGCTCATGGGTATATGCCTTGAAGCTTAAAACTCATATTTTTCTATGTATGTACATATATTTAAATGAATCTTTTGCCTTTAAAAATTGTTAGTTGTATTAACATATTATTGTGTCATCTTTGGCTCTGTTTTTTTTTTTTTTTTTTTTAAAGATTTTATTTATTTGTCAGAGAGAGAGGGAGAGAGAGCGAGGGAGCACAGGCAGACAGAGTGGCAGGCAGAGGCAGAGGGAGAAGCAGGCTTCCTGCCGAGCAAGGAGCCCGATGTGGGACTCGATCCCAGGATGCTGGGATCATGACCTGAGCCGAAGGCAGCCGCTTAACCAACTGAGCCACCCAGGCGTCCCTTTGGCTCTGTTTTAAAGTTGGTTTTGGAATCCATTGGTGAGCAGCTGTGGTAGGAAGCTGTGGTGGGATTAGAACAGTTGTTTGATTAATAAATTTGGTTTAGAGATTCTTTAGTTTATGCAAGCATCCATAAATGAAATCTTTCACTGTGTGGAGTTTTATAGATCAGAAGTTATTCTTTGTCAGAGATGCTGAGGTAAGAATACCTCTTTATAGCTAATTACGGAAGGACAAGAAATTGCTACTTCTTTATAGGTTTAGAGGTATAGTAAGGAGTAATCAATGGTGGAAGCATTTTTTAATTGTCATATCACTGGTATCACATAAATATAAATTGAAGTTGACAGAAGATTGCCAAGCAAATATATTTAACTGACTGAACCACCCAGGTGCCCGCCAAGCAAATATATTTAAATAATGAAAGAAGTAGGATATCAACTGAGTGAACACTTGGCAATAAATAACATGTTCTAGAAAAATGTTTCACTTTGAGTAGAGCATATTTTTTAATATTTCAGTAGAGCCCCAAATTAAATGCAACTTATTTTTCTACAGATCTGCTTATATATGGTATAAGCAATATGATTTGCTTATATGTGATTTACCCACAGGCCCAAGCCAGAAACCTGGTCATTATTTGAGGCTCTTTTTTTTTTTCTGTTCACATTTAATCTATCACAGTGTCTCTTTGATGCTACCTTGTTATCTTTTGTTTCTTCTCCATCTTTAAAGTCATTGCCTTAGAAAAGGCCTTCATCTGTTCTTTGGACTATTACTAGTCTCCTGCCTTCTCAGTCCATTCTTTGTATATCCACCAGAATAACCTTTCTGAAATACATGTCTTCATTTTATTCAAATGCTCATCAGTGGAAAGTACCCAACACCCTGTGGTTTGAAGTCAGTCTTTAGTGTTGGGAAGCCCTGGTAATTTCTCTGATTTGGCCTCTGCCTGAACACTCTGTGCCTTTGAAATGCTGCTTCCCAGAACTTGAAATGCCTTCCTTTATTACTTACACTCACTAAAGTGCACAAATGTTGCTATATAGCTTGATGAAATTTTAGCTTTATACCCAAGCAACCACCATGCAAAACATTTTCATCACTCCAGTAGGCTTTCTCTTACCCTCTCCAGGTTGATACTGCCTCTCAGAGGTAACCACTGTTTGGACTTCTGTCCTTATAGATTAGTTTCACCTAGTAATATAAATAATAAATCCTGTATAAATAAAATCGTAGGATATTTACTTTGTGTGTGCATGGTGAAATCATTTTTTTTAAGATTTTATTTATTTGACAGACAGAGATTACAAGTAGGGAGAGAGGCAGGCAGAGAGAGAGGAGGAAGCAGGCTCCCTGCTGAGCAGAGAGCCCGATGCGGGGCTCGATCCCAGAACCCTGGGATCACGACCTGAGCCAAAGGCAGAGGCTTTAACCCACTGAGCCACCTGAAATCATTTTTTTAAAAATGAGATGTGAACTCATTTTTAAGACCAAATTTTAAGCCTTTTCTTTATCAAGTAAGTTCCTGAAAAGATTACTAGTGTCTTGAAATTAGGACAAGTGTGTTATTTTTTTAATTTTTAAATTTTATTATTATTTTTATTTTTTATTTTTTTTTAAATTTATTTGACAGAGATCACAAGTGGGCAGAGAGGCAGGCAGAGAGAGAGAGGGGAGGAAGCAGGCGTCTTGCCAAGCAGAGAGCCCGATGTGGGGCTCAATCCCAGGACCCAGGGATCATGACCCGAGCCGAAGGCAGAGGCTTTAACCCACTGAGCCACCCAGGCACCCCTATTACTATTTTTTAAAGGTTTCATTTGACAGATCACAAGTAGGCAGAGAGGCAGGCAGAGAGAGAGAGACGGGAAAGCAGGCCCCCTGCTGAGCAGAGATCCCGATGTGGAGCTCGATCCTAGGATCCCAGGATCATGACCCGAGCCAAAGACAGAGGCTTCAACCCACTGAGCCACCCAGGTGCCCCTTTTTTTTTTTTTTTTTTAAAGATTTTATTTATTTGACAGAGAGAGACACAGTGAGAGAGGGAACACAAGCAGGGGGAGTAGGAGAGGGAGAAGCAGGCTCCCTGCTGAGGGAGCCCGATGCAGGGCTTGATCCCAGGATCCTGGGATCATGACCCGAGCTGAAGGCAGATGCTTAATGACTGAGCCACCCAGGCACCCCAAGTGTATTATTTTTGTTTGCAGAAGCTGGTGTAGTGGCTGGCATGAAATACATGCTTGTTGATGAATTGACATGTATCCTGATCGCTGAACTGCCTTACTGGATCCTCTCCATCAAAACTAAGCCCAGGCATCAGGTCCTCTAAGTAGTCTTCCCTGATATCACTCCTACTTTGCCTCCCCCTTTCTGCTGTCACACATTTTTATCATAGTGGTTATCCTGCTGCATTATAGCTGCTAGTTTAATTGACTGTCTATGTGAGTTCTGAAATCCTTGAGAATAACTCTGGGGCCTAGAAGGTGATTAGGAGGGCTTATTAAAATGTTGATTGAATGAATGGGACAACCTAGTGCCCTTTGAATAGATAGAAAACTGACAGAATAGAACTAATAGTAATAATCTGGTAAATTGTATTTTTACAGGATAAATTATCATTGTTTCATGACATTTATATAGTATTTCAAATGTTTCAGGAATATAAACATTTAAAATTTGGGTAAAAAGAATACCTGCTGGCCCTAAATTAAAATTACCTGAATCCATGAAGCATTGAGTAGAAAATATGAAGGAAAAAGGAAACACAGTCTTATAGGCAATGTCTTGTAGATTTGTAATTTGTTATAATTAGCAGCTTTAATTAAATTTAGTGCCGACATTTTGCAAGTGAGTCTTGATTTGATTGGTTTTGAGAGACTCAAATTTTTCATAAATAGCAGATACTTATTGGTGTGAATTAGAAGACATGATAAAATCATGGCAGAATTCCATGCAATTTTGGAACTTTTTTCAAATAATAAACGTAATTTAATATGTACTTCTACTTATTTTATTATTTTTTTCAGAGAAAGAGTGCACATAGGTGCATGAGTGGGGTGTGAGAGGGGAAGGAGGAGAGGGAGAGAGAGAGAGAATCCCAAGCAAGCCCATGCCCAGCACAGAGCCTGATGTGGGGCTCGATCTCACAACCCTGAGATCATGGCCTGAGCCAAAATCAGGAGTCTGGTGCTTAACTGACTAAGCCACCTAGGTGCTCCTCTACTTAAAAATTTTTAATCTCTTAAATGTGGGCCAGATAGTTTGCTTCATTTCATATTTCTGTGATTTCTCTTATGTGGAGTGACTTTTTCTCTACCTTCATCTATTCTGATAATTTTATATTGTACAAGGTGTTGAGCAGGCAATATGAAGCTAGATTATAAAGGGTTCATTTTAATTTGATTTCACTCATCTTTCTGGACTTCTAGATTTTGCCTAGATCTTCTCTGGACCATTCCTGGACTATAGAGCACTTATCTTCTTTGAATTCCTATGACTCTTAATTTGTATCCTTGGTATTTGAATATTTTTGCATATATATGGTATTATGTGTTAATTTTTTAAATGTATATTAATTTAATCTCCCCACTTGATTTAAAATTTTTTTTTTTTTTTTTTTAAGATTTCTATGTACTTTTGACAGATAGAGATCATAAGTAGGCAGAGAGGCAGGCAGAGAGAGAGAGAGCCGGGGAAGCAGGCTCCCTGCTGAACAGAGAGCCTGATGCAGGGCTCCATCCCAGGACCCTGAGATCCTCATGACCTGAGCCAAAGGCAGAGGCTCAACCCTCTGAGCCACCCAGGCGCCCCTGATTTTAAGTTTCTTGAGGAGGAATCTCTTTTTTTTTAATCACTTTGCATTGTTTTAAGTTCAAATAGGTATTCAGCATATGCTTGATGATGGAGAGAACTTATAGTCATTGGTAACTTTATATGATTGTGATGTCTTGCTTTGTAAAATCAAGTTATCTTATTTAGTTTTCTTTTAAAATACATCCTTTAACTTTCATTTTCATGTTTTCTTCTGAACGTTTAACATGTGGCTCATATCTCAAACTCTCAATTTGCAAGTTTATATGAATGTGACTGAAAGTTATAATAATAGGTCCAAGAGAACTGCACAGCATGGCAGTTCTGTATGTGCTAGAAGAATTTGTTAGAAGTTAGACAATTGTCAGTTGCAATGGAATTTAGGAGACTTTTGGTCATCTTTTGTATCTGTGTCATTTTGAGGATTTGAGAATGCACCCAAGATGACGACTATTTATCAGTATCTCTTGTGATTCTAATATTAACAAATGTTTTTTCTCATATATATGAGAGAGAAAACAAAAATTCCACTAAATTATGATTTCTGATGTGATAGGAATATTGCCTTATGATTAGTATTGTATTATCAACCATATGTGTTAGGATTATTGTCAGGGACTTAGAAATATTTCATGTGAATTTTTGATCTTTACAAGCTTAGGTACATATATAGTTTTGTTTTACTTTCTGGCCTTAGCAATTTATTATTGTGGTTAAATTATACATAAGATGAAATTTATTCTTTGAACCATTTTATTTTAATTTAGTTTCCTTAAGATTTTACTTTTAAGTAATCTCTGTACCCCGTGTGGGGCTTGAACTCACAACCCCGAGATCATGAGTTGCATGCTGTACTGACTGAGCCAGGCAGGCGCCCCGAACTGTTTTAAATTGTATAATGCAGGGGCGCCTGGGTGGCTCAGTGGGTTAAAGCCTCTGCTTTCGGCTCGGGTCATGATCCCAGGGTCCTGGGATCGAGCCCCACATCGGGCTCTCTGCTCCGCGGAGAGCCTGCTTCCTCCTCTCTCCCTGCCTGCCTCTCTTGCCTACTTGTAATCTCTGTCTGTCAAATAAATAAATAAAATCTTAAAAAAAAATTGTATAATGCAGTGTCATTAAGTATATTCATAACATTGTGCAATCATCACCAATATTCATTTACAGAACTTGTTCATCATCCCAAACAGAAATTGTGTAGCCCCTAAATAACTCCCTGTTTTCCCTTCCCCCCAGTCCCTGGTAACCTCCATTCTACTCTTTTGTCTCTGAATTTGCCTATTTTAGGTACCTCATATCAGTAGAATTATGCAATATTTATCCTTTCATGTCTTTTTCCATTTAGCATAATGTTTTCAGGGTTCATCCATCTTATAGCATGTAGCAGAATTTCATTCCTTCTATGCTGAATAATGTGTACATACCACATTTTGTTTATTCATTCATCTGTTAATGGACATTTGGATTGTTTTCACCTTTTTGCTGTAGTGAGTAATGCTGCTATGGATATTGAAGAACAAAGATCTGAGTCTCTGCTTTCAGTTCTTTTGAATGTATACCTAGGAGTAGAATTGCTGGGTCATATGGAAACTTGATGTTTCACAGTTTGAGGAACTACCAAGCTGTTTTCCAAAGTGGCTGTACTCTTTTATGCTACTACCAGTCATGTATGAGGGTTATGATTTTTCCACATCCTTGACTGCACTTGTTGTTATCTTTCTTATTTAAGCCATCCTAGTGGTTGTGAAATAGTATCTCATTGTAGTTTTGATTTTTGTTTCCTTAATGGCTAGTAATGTTGAGCATTTTTTCCTGTGCTCAATTATATAAAAGTTACATTTCAACTATACTGTAGTCTTTTAAGTGTGAAAGAGCATTAGGTCTAAATAAGCAGTATATGTGCCTTAAGTTAAAAAATATTCTTTTTTTTTTTAAAGATTTATTTCTTTATTTTGGAGAGAGCGAGTGGGGGAGGGCAGGGGAGAGAATCTTAAAGCAGACTCCCTGCTGAGTGTGGAGCCTGGCATGTGGCTCAGTCCCATGACCCATGAAATGATCACCTGAGCTGAAACCAAGAGTCAGATGTTTCTTTTCTTTTTTTTTTTCTCAATATTTTATTTATTTGACAGAGATCACAAGTAGACAGAGATCACAAGTAGGCAGAGAGGCAGGCAGGGAGAAAGAGGAGGAAGCAGGCTCTCTGCAGAGAAGAGAGCCTGACGTGGGGCTCGATCCCAGGACCCTGGGATCATAACCTGAGCCCAAAGCAGAGGCTTTAACCCACTGAGCCACCCAGGCGCCCCCAAGAGTCAGATGTTTAACTGACTGAGCCATCCAGGTGCTCCTCCCAAACACTTTATTTAAAAAAAAATGCTAACCATCATCCGAACTTTCAGTGAATCTGAATCTTTTTGCTGTGGAGGGTCTCGCCTTGGTGTTTATTGTTGGTGATTGTTCAGGTTGGTGGTTGCTAAAGGTTGGGGTGGGTTTGGCAATTTCTTAAAATAAGACTAGAGTGAAGTTTGCCTCGTTGATTGAGTCTTTCTTTCACAAAATAATTTCTCTGTAGCATGTGATGCTGTTTGATAGCATTTTATTTGCAGGAGAACTTTCAAAATTAGAAGTCAGTCTTCTCAAACCCTGCTGCTGCTTTATTAACCAAGTTTATATTCTAAATCCTGTGTTGTCATTTCAATAAATCTTTTTTTTGTGTGTGAGATTTTATTTATTTATTTGACAGACAGAGATCACAAGTAGGCAGAGAGGCAGGCAGAGAGAGAAGGGGAAGCAGGCCCCTCGCCGAGCAGAGAGCCCGATGCGGGACTCCATCCCAGGACCCTGGAACTATGACCTGAGCCGAAGGCAGAAGCTTTAACCCACTGAGCTACCCAGGCACCCCTCAACAATCTTTTTTTTAATAGTTTATTATTATTTTTTAATAATCTCTACAGCCAGTGTGGTTCTTGAATTCATGACCCCAAAGTCAAGAGTTAGTTGCATGCTCTTCTGACTGAGCCAGCCAAGCACCCCTCAATGGCCTTCACAGCATTTTTACGAGGAGTAGATTCCATCTCAAGAGACCACTTTCTTTGCTCATTAGTAAAAATTAACTTCTCACCGGTTAAACTTTTATGAGATTGCAGCAATTCAGTTACATGTTCAGGTTTTTTCCTGATTCTAGTTCTCTTGCTGTTTCCACCACATTTAGTTTCTCCACTAAACTGTTGAATCCCTCAGAGTCATCCATGAGGGTTGGAATCAACTTTTTCCAAACTCCTGTTAATGTTGATATTTTGACTCATTCCCATGAATCTCGAATGTTCTTAAGAGCATCTAGAATGATGAATCCTTTCCAGAAGGCTTTTAATTTACTTTGCTCAGATCCATCAGAGAAATCACTTTCTATGGGAGCTATAGTCTTACAAAATGTATTTTATTTCTTTTCTTTTTTTCTTTATTTCATTTTTTAGAACGAGAGCATGGGCATGGGAGGGGCAGGGGGAGAGAGAGAATCTTAAGCAGGCCTTATGCCTTGCATGCAGAGCCTGACATAGGACTTGATCTCACAAGTCCGAGAACATGACCTGAGTCAAAGTTAAGAGTCAGATGCTAAACCAACTGAGCCACCTAGGTGCCCCTGTTTTTTATTTTTTAAAGTAGACTCTGGGGGCTCATGGGTGGCTCAGTGGGTTAAAGCCTCTGCCTTCAGCTCAGGTCATGGTCCTGGGGTCCTGGGATCGAGCCCCGTGTCGGGCTCTCTGCTTGGTGGTGAGCCTGCTCCACCCCCTGCCTGCCTCTCTGCCTACTTGTGATCTC
>PISX010005284.1:18731-109486 GCA_004024625.1 Mellivora capensis
TTTAAGATTTTATTTATTTATTTGACAGATCACAAGTAGGCAGAGAGGCAGGCGGAGGGGGGGGGGAAGCAGGCTCCCCGCTGAGCAGAGAGCCCGATGCAGGGCTCGATCCCAGGACCCTGAGATCATGACCTGAGCCGAAGGCAGCGGTGAAATGTATTTCTTAAAGAAAAAGATTTGAAAGTTGAAATTACTTCTTGATGTGTGGGCTGCAGAATGAATGTTGTATTAGCAGTCATAGAAACAACATTAATCTCCACCTCCATCAGTGTTCTTAGGTGACCAAGTGCGTTATCAGTGAGCATCCATATTTTGAAAGGCATCTTTTTATCTGAGCAAAAGATCTCAACAGGGCGCCTGAAGTATTCAGTAAACCATCTTGTAAACAGATGTGTTGTCATCCAGGCTTTGTTCCATTTGTACAGAACAGGCAATAGATTTAGCATTAGTTCTTAAGGACCTTAGGACTTTTGGAATGGTAGAATAGCATTGACTTCAACTTAAAGTCCCCACCTGCATTAGCCCCTAACAAGAGAGGCAGCCTGTCTTTTGAAGCTTTGAAGTGAGGCTTTGACTTCTCCTCTTTAGCTATGAAAGTCCTAGATGACCTCTTTTTCCAGTATAATGTTTCATCTGCATTGAAAATCTTGTTTTGTGTAGTCACCTTCATTATCTTAGCTAGATCTTCTGGATGACTTGCTGCAGCTTCTACATCAGCACTTGCTGCTTTACCTTGCACTTTTTTTTTTTAAGATTTTATTTATTTTTTTGTCAGAGAGAGAGAGAACACAAGTAGGCAGAGTGGCAGGCAGAGGCAGAGAGAAAAGCAGGCTCCCTGCTGAGCAAGGAGCCCAATGTAGGACTAGATCCCAGAACTCTGGGGTCATGACCTGAGCCAAAGGCAGCCGCTTAACCGACTGAGCCACCCAGGAGTCCCATTTACCCTGCACTTTTATGTTATGCAGACGGCTTCTTTCCTTAAACCTCACAAACCAACCTCTGACAACCTCTGAAGCTTTTCGTCTACAGCTTCCTTACCTCTTTGAGCCTTCATAGAATTGAAGAGATTAGAGGCAAAACAAAATTTCCTCTGAATTAGACGTTGGTTTAAGGGAATGTTGTGGCTGGTTTGATCTAAAACTTTCTAACAGCAATAAGACTATTTCACCTTCTTGTCATTTGTATGTTCATTAGAATGGTGCTTTTAACTTCCTTCAAGAACTTTTCATTTGCATTCACCATTTGGCTAACTGATTTGGCCTGTCTTAGCTTTTGACATGCCTTTGAAGATTAATCAGTAAATTCAATCATTTCTATTTTTTTAAAGATTTTATTTATTTGACAGAGATCACAAGTAGGCAGAGAGGCAGGCAGAGAGAGAAGGGGAAGCAGGCTGCCCGCCGAGCAGAGAGCCCAGTGCGGGGCTCGATCCTAGGACCCCGAGATCATGACCCGAGCCGAAGGCAGAGGCTTAATCCACTGAGTCATGCAAGTGCCCCATTTCTAGTTTTTGACTTAAAGTGAGAGAGTGACTTAAAGTGAAAGTAGGGCTCTTTAACCTGAATGCTTGAGGCTATTGTAGGGTTATTAATTGGCCTAATTTCAATATCATTTCTCAGAGAATAGGGAGACCCCAGGAGAGGGAGAAAGACCAGAGAGCTGCCAGCTGGTGGAGCAGTCAGAACATACACAACATTTATAACTTAAGTTTGCTGTCTTATATGGGCATGGTTCATGGTGCCCCAAAATAATTACAATAGTAACATCAGGGATCACTGATCATTGAGCACCATAACAAATATAATAATAATGAAAGAGTTTGAAAATTTTTGAAAATTACCAAGTGTGACACAGAAACATGAAATGAGCAAATGCTGGTGAAAAAAAGGTACAGGTAGAGTTGTGAAAAACCTTCAATTTGTAAAAAAAAAAACAAAACAAACCAAAACAAAACAGTATCTGCAAAGTGCAGAAAAGTGAGGTGCAATAAGATGAGCTTATGTTTGTACTCTGGATATTAATACCTTAACAGTTAGGTGATTTGCAGTTATTTTCTTCCTTTGTGTGGAGTGTTTTTCATGTTCTTGATACTGTCTTTTGATGCTCAAAAGTTTTTCATTTTCATGATATCAGGTAGTTTTGAACTTAATGTTTTAGACTGTGCAGAGATAAAGCCCCCAAAACTCTGAAAGAGTGACCTCACAGTTGCAGAAAACTACAGTAGAAAGAACCCTACTTTCTATACCCAAAAGACCCCTGCCTCCCCAAATAAAGATAATGCTTTAGAAATAATTTTCCAAGTAATCCACACAGCTCATGGATAAATAAAAAGCAAACAGTCTGTAAAAGCTGTCTGTAATGCGAGCAGAGGAGAGCCAGTTTAATTATCGAATCTTAGCTATGGTGGAAAGTCAGCCTGTTCTTTGAGGAACATCAAAAAGATTGGCTTCTATTACCGAGGACACATACACAAATGGTAGCAGGTAGTCTCTTAAGAGAAGTGCCTGGTCTTCATGAATTCTAAAAATTGAACCTTTGTTAACCCAACTACTGTGGAGGCCTAAGGCTTATGTGTTACATATGCTACTGGGTAGAGACTATATGATTGCTACTTAGTGATGCAGTGACATTTATATGTTTTAAAATCTTTTGTTTTAGTAGTCACTCTTTTAAAGAAAGGTCTGCCTGTAGTTTTTCAACTTTCTGTCTGGGGGCAGGTTCTGGAAAGTTAACATATCTTAATGGACATATATAGATTAATAGGTGAGTTTAAAGGGGGTGATAAATACTGGCTGTAAGAGGTTTCTTTTTAGCTGTGTAGTCCCTTAGATGTAGTCTTTTGCATATCAATTTTATTACAGTAATGTTCTATGCATTTTTAATAGAGATTGTCAGTCATTTATCTAATAATTCTTCCAGAAGTTTTTATCTTTTGGCAGTGGCTTTTTGTAATTTCATGTATTGGAAAAACTTTTATTCTAGACTAGAGGCTGTGATATGCTATGTTAGTCTGAAAATTTTTTCCATATTTGAATGTTGTTTAACTGAGTGGCTTTATTTGGTTATTAATACTTTAATGTTGTGTTAAACATTGATGCCATTATAGATATATGGTAACTTAGTGCAGTTAGAGTACTGCAAGGAAGAAATTAAATTTTCTTCATCTTTTAGAAGTTGTTACTTTTCATAAAATAAAAAGTAGTTGGCAAAAAATTGAGTGAATTGAGTAAAAATGCAATGCATATTCTATTGTTTTCCAGTTACACACACACTGAAAGATACAAATTATCTTCTCCTACCATATAAGTTTAGAGATTAAAGATTAGTCAGAAAATTAAAAATGACAGGTCAAATTCATACTTTTTTTTCACTTTGCTGTTGAAATTTTTGTCATTCTGTTATTTTGTGCTTTGCATTTACATCTTGGGGCGCCTGGGTGGCTCAGTCGGTTAAGCCTCTTCTCAGGTCATGATCCCAGGGTCCTCCTATGGAGCCCCGCATCGGGCTCCTGCTCAACGGGAGGTATGCTTCTCCCTCTCGCACTCTCCCTGCTTGTGTTCCCTCTCTCATTGTCTCTCTCTCTCTCTCTGTCAAATAAATAAATAAAATCTTAAAAAATAAAATAAAAAAGGAAAAAAGGAGAAACAGCATTAACCAAAGAGATAATTTAGTGTTTGTTATTCGTACACTTCATGGATTTATACATATGTTTATGGTCCTAGAATGCAAATTCTGGCATTGTGTTACATAATTTACAGCACATTATAGATGTTCCTTTAAATGTCCAATGATAGTATTTATGCAGTATGGTGTAATTTAAAATATCAGAACTAGTGTTTTATTTCTTTGTGGAAAAACCTATCAAGAGTAGTTTCAAGCTTGCCTTGTATACCTTAAAATATGGAGTGGTATCTTTTCTATGCTTTGGTGAATTTGTCATTCTAAGTTTGGATTAGCTTCCAACATTCTCTCTTTTGTGTTTTCAGTGTTGTGAAAGTATCTGTGAGCTCTCTAAAAGTTTTTTGGTTTTTTGTTTTTTTCTGTCAGTGTTTCTTCCTCTGGGACATCTTTCACTGAGTTCCTCTGAATGCCTGTCTAGTGTCTGGTGAAAGGTAGCAATGTCAGCATTTCCATGGTCAGCTATTTCTTCTAAATCTCTATATTTAATTAGAATTTAGCATTATCACTTTTCATTTCTATGCTATGTTTTTACCTTTCTATGCTACCTTACCTTGGCTAGTTTCCTTTTTTGATTATCCGTTTTCATAAAATATAACTTGGATTTATCACATGACAATTACACCTTCTTACTCTACATATGAACTGAGTAACGGCTGTGTAGGGACCAATTATAGACAGACTTTGAAAGAAGTGGCATGATCGGTTACTCATCAGGATTTGCATCTTTTATTAAAATAGGGATTCATGGACTGAGGGGCGCCTGGGTGGCTCAGTGGATTAAAGCCTCTGCCTTTGGCTCAGGTCATGATCCCAGAGTCCCAGGATCCAGCCCTGCATATAGGGCTCTCTGCTCAGCAGGGAGCCTGCTTCCTCCTCTCTTTCTCTCTGCCTGCCTCTCTGCCTACTTGTGATCTGTCAAATAAATAAATAAATAAAATCTTAAAAAAAAATAAAATCGGGATTCATGGACTGAAGAACCAGCCATGCAGTTTGTATTTTATGAAATTATATACAGTTAGTATTGATGTGGTGACTGAAATTTGAACTGTGTTTTTGGGGGGCTTATGTTATTTAATTAAACTGTAGAAGATGAAATTTGTGAATATGGTAACCATGCAAAGCAAGGACTGCCTTTATATTAAAAAGAACTAGCCTTACTTTCTCTTAATTGTTTGTAAAATACACGTTTTAGTGAGGATTTGATTTGAAGAAAGTAGGAATGTGTTTGTGGTTTGTAGAGAAAAGGATGTGAAACTGACCCAGATAACCTCAGTTTCTTCATTACACTTCAAAAATTCTGTGAGCTTATTGCCTTTAGTATAGACAGTGTATGATGTCCTTGTTTCCATAGGTAGATTTGTAAGATTAGAGGTTTTTCATTTGTTACTTACCTTGGAGTTGATTAACAAAGGTATTCTCTTTTTACCAAATTTTGTACTTATTTTAAAGAACTTTTTTGAAAGTTTTAAAGTTTTTTAAGTTTATTTATTTTTTTTAGTATATGTGCTGCCGAAGCGAGCACTAAGTTTATTTATTTTTTAGCAATCTCCACACCCATCGTGGGTCTTGACTTATGACCCTGAGATCAAGAGTTGCATGCTCTACTGAGTCAGCCAGCCACCCCTAAAAACTATTTGTGTTTATTTGTGTTAGATTGTTTATAGTTTTTAAAAAATTATGAATAGTTTAAGTGTCCACCGTAGATTAGTAAAATAAATTACTGTATCTATACAGTGAATATCATATACCTAGTAAAAAAGGAAAGCTGTGCACAGTATGGTACAATGAAGAAAACGTGAAATAATGTATGATGTCATTTTTGTAAAAATATATATATTTAAAGAAAAACAAATTTGAAGAATAAACAGTTGATCCTTCACACAGATTTCAACTGCGCTTATCCTGGGATTTTTAAAAAAATCTTATCCTGGGATTTTTAAAAAAATAAATAACAGTGTAGTATTGTATATATTTTCCCTATGATGTTCTTAATGATGTTTCCTTTTCTTTAGCTTACTTTATTTTAAGAATATGGTATATGGGGCTCCTGTGTGGCTCAGCGGGTTAAGCGTCTGCCTTTGGCTCAGGTCATGATTCTGGGGTCTTGGGATCAAGCCCCACATTGGGCTCCCTGCCCAGCAGGGAGTTTACTTCTCCCTCTCCCTCTGCCCTTCCCCTTGCACATGTTCTCCCTCCACCCACCCCAAATAAGTAAAATCTTTAAAAAAACATGGTATATAATATGTATAACATACAAAATATGTGTTGGTTGGCTTTATGTTATTGGTAAGGTTTCTGGTCAACAGTAGGTTATTAGTAAAGTTTTGGAGGAGTCAAAAAAGTATACATGTATTTTCCACTGGAGGTGGGGTTGGTGCCCCCACACCCCATGTTGTTCAGGGGTCAGATATATAGCAAAACATTAACAGATTATCTCTGTGTTGTGAAGTTGAAGGTAACTTTCCTTATATATCTTTATTATTTAAAATAATTAAATTATGCTTAAAACTATTTTTCTTATTACCAAAAAAAAAGCATCACTTTTTAGTCCTCTTCATGAAAGACTGTATTTCTTTTACATTTCAATGTAACAAGTTCCATTTTTTTTAAACAAGTTCCATTTCTTTTGATAATCCAGTGGGATTAAAGTCTCATTGTAAAATTTTTGTGACTTTTTTAAAGTTAATTTTTCAAATATGTAAATGCTTTTTGTATATTTTGTAACCAGTAGTTTCACGAAAATAGATTTGTGTTTTGTGAAGCCTTTAGTAACTCTTTTTTTTTAGGATTTTATTCTATTTTAATTTTAAAATTTTTTAAGATTTTATTTATTTACTTGACAGAGAAAGAGAGGGAAATCACAAGCTTCCTGCTGGGCAGAGAGCCCTATATGGGGCTTGATCCCAGGACCAGGCAGAGGCTTAACCCTGAGCCACCCAGGCACCCCGGATTTTATTTTTTAAGTAATCTCTTCACCCAATGTTGAGCTCAGATTTACAGTCAGGATTTGCATGCGCCACTGACTAAGCCAGCCAGGCACCCTTTAATAGCTCTTTTAATTTATTCACTTCATTATTTAATAGCTTTTTAAAATATTTTGGGCAGCAGAAGAAATGAGGCTATTTATTGGCATCTGCTTTAAAATGTTTATGTTGACAATATGATCAGGTGAAGAATTCTAGGACTTACTGGTCAATATAATTGAAAAAACATTTCTTAAATATAAAACACTCTCTTCCACATCGAAGTTTACCAAACTGTGATAGCTGTCTCTTTTATTAGCTTATGAAGAATTTAAGACACTTTGAGTTTATCTGGAAGGTAATCTAGATAAGTTTCTGCAAAAGATTTGAATAATGTTTTGCCAATCTGAGTTATATAGAAAAGTTAAGGTTAGATTATTTTAAGTGTTAAAGTAGAAAAAAAGGAAATGTAATAATGAATTACATTTCCTTTTTAGAAGTGTCTTTTTGTTAAATTATTGGTTCCCTTGCCTTTATTACCTCTTTTTAAAAAATGTATTGCCTGTCCTTTCTTATGGTTATTGGAGTAAATACATAATTGAATGATTATTTATTAAATGCTCTGTGCTGAGTGTTAGGGCTACCAAGACAAGAAATGATACTATACTCAGGAAGCTTATTGTTCATATAAGACAGAATAGGGTCATGACGGAAAGAGTACTCTGGGAATGAAAGGCAATAGGTGATTTTTTTTTTTAAAGATACTATTTATTAGAAAGAGAGTGCTCATGCATACACACTCACAGGACAGGAGCTTGTGTGTGAATCACTGGCCTGAGCCAAAACCAAGAGTCCGATGCTTAACTGAGTGAGCCACCCAGGCGCCTGGAAAGAGGTGATGATTTAACTCAAATTGTAAAAGAGGATTAGTCAGGTGCCATTGCAAGAAGGAGGGTGGTATCCATAGGGGAGGGAGCATTGTAAACAAAGGCGATAGGAATGGCAGCTAACAGCCAATAGCACTTTTGTAAAATTTGTTTAAAAATTATAAAGCAGTATAACATTACTGAAGATTCATTGGAAAAGGGAGAAAATTTCACTGATGGTCCAGTCACCTAACACAGCTAATTATTTGCTTTTCTTCCTTTTTCTCATAAATGCTTTATACTTTCATATTGTTTTAATCATAACCTTCCTGGGATTTTGTATCTTGTTTTCCTGAAATGTCTGTTTTTATCAATGTTATACATTCATATAGTTTAAAGTGTTAAATAGTTTGCATAAGATTTGTTGAATTAAAAAAAATTGTTGAATAAGATGCAATTGCCTACTCTTGGCATTCTCTCTTTCCCAGAAGGTACTACTATATATTCTTTCAGTTGATCTTTGGTATTTGGTACTGATTTTTCAGTTTTAGGCATTATCTGTTGACTTCCCACTTCTAAGCATGAGAATTCAGCTTTCTTCCCCCTCCTCCTCCCTTAGCCACTTCCTCTTCCCCTCTCCTTATTACTTCATCCTGCCACTTTAGTTGTATAATTTTCGTTAGATAAATATTTAATGTTTACCTTATGACCATGTAAATGTATGGTTCACAGTTCAAGTTATGTAGTAAGCTGTGATTAATTTTTCTAGTGCAGTTTATTATTTTCCCTAGAGCTAATAATTTTGGTTTATTTATGTTTGTTTATATTCTAAGTGTTTGTCATGAATCCAGACCTGCATACAGTCTTGTCACTTGCCCACATCTCAAGATTATCACATGTTGTTAGTTTCTTCTGATGTTTGCATGTAGCCTGTGGACTGGTTTCAAACTAGATTCGTTAGGCTTTGAACCCGGTCCATAGTAATGATCTTGGGAACTCCCTTCACCTTTATCCTGAGGATTCTTCTATACTAGATCTTTGGTCAACCTCTGTCCCATGTCTTCTGCTTTCTGGATTTTTCCTTTTTGGTGGATACTTGGCTTCAGGAACTTTTTGAGAAAGAATTTATGTAAATTATTTGAGATTTGTAAGTCTTAAAATACCTTGAATCTGTCTTCATACATGGTTAAGTGTCTGGGTTAGAATTCTAAGCTAGAAATAATTTTTCTTTACAATTTTGAAAAAATATTGCTTCATTTTTTTTAGCCTTGATCTCCCATCTTGTTGAGATATCCAGTACCGTTCTATTTTTTGGACCATTGTATTTGTTTCTGTTTCTGGATGCTTATAGGTTCTTTATTCACAGTGTTTTGAAATTTCACAGTGATGTCATTTAGTATGGCTCTGTTTTCACCTATTGGCTAGTAAAATTGGGCTCTAACCTGAAAGTTGATGTCCTGAATTCAGTTTTGAGGATTTTATTTTAATTGTTTTATAGATGATTTCCTCTCAGATTTTTTTCTTTCTTTCCTTTTTTTAATTCTTTTTAAAAGATTTTATTTATTTATTTATTTGACAGAGAGAGAGAGAGAGAGCGAGCGCACAAGTAGGCAGAGTGGCATGCAGAAGGAGAGGGAGAAGCAGGCTCTTCATGGAGCGGGGCCTGATGCAGGGCTCAATCCCAGGATCCTGGGATCATGACCCGACCTGAAGGCAGATGCTTAATCCACTGAACCACCCAGGCACTCCACAATTTTTTGGGGGGAAACGCTTGTATTTGGATGTTGGAGCTCCTGGATTGATTTTCTAATTTTCTTACCTTTTGCTGTCTTTGTCTTTTTACTCCTTTTTGGGGGATTTCTTTAACCTTGCCTTCCAGTCTTAACTGATCTCCTTTTGCTCTCATTTTTTCAGAGCACTTAATTTTTTTTTTTTTTAAACTGATGAATGAATCAGTGACCTTTAATAGATTCTTCTCCTGATAGCCCCTTATGCATCCTATGGTTCTATGGATTATAGCTGCCCAAATTAAGTCCTGTTGGTTCATTACTTGGGAATGTAGTATTTTTTTTTATTATTTTTTAAAGATTTTTATTTATTTGTTTTGGGAGAGAGAGAGACAGAGTGAGAGAGAGCATGAGAGGGGAGGTCAGAGGGAGAAGCAGACTCCCCATGGAGCTGGGAGCCCGACGTGGGACTCGATCCCAGGACTCTGGGACCATGACCTGAGCCGAAGGCAGTTGCTTAACCAACTGAGCCACCCAGGCGCCCCACTTAATTTTTTTCTTAATTGAAAATTTTCATGTGATAAATTTACATGTAGTAAAATCTTTCATGTACAGTGCATAAATCTCAAGCGTATACTTCAGTGAATTTAAAAATATGTACACTCAACTTCACTAGAATCCTTCCCCCTGGGGTAAGGGTGTAGGCCGATGCTTATAAGGAAGTGTGCTAATAATGCCCATGTGTATGCAAAAAGAACACCCTAAAACAAAAAATTCCACCCATGTAACATATGCTGCTATCATGATATATATCTCAGGTATTTAGTTTAATCAATTTGGTGAGTGGTTTTTATTTATAACCAAAATCAAGATTAAGAATATTTGCATCACCCTTGAAAAATCCTTCATGCTTTTTTCCAGTCATCTGCCCCTTTAGCCTCTCTGCCACCAGAGGCAACTACTGATCCAATTTTTGTCACCATATATTAGTTTTGATTGTTTTTGTACTTAGCACAAATGGAATCATATAAATATGTATCCTTTTGTGTTTGGCTTTTTTTGGTCAACATAATATTTGAGAGATGTGATATTCATCCATGTTGCTGCTGAGTGGTATTCTACTATATGAATATAACATGATTATTCTTCAGTTGGACATTTCCTGGCTGTTAGGAATAAAACTGCCTTAAACATTTTTGTACAAGACTTTCTGAATATAATATTTCCATGCATCTTATATCCCTAGGAGTGGAGTGGAATGGTAGGTCATAGAGTAGTGTATGTTTAGCTTTCTTGGAAACCACCAAATAATTTTTCGAAGTGGTTATATAATTTCTTTTCATTTCTGCTGGTTCAGTTGCTCTGTCTCCTTACTAGTGCTTGGTATTGTGTGTTCTTTTAATTCTAGACATTTAGATTGGTGGGAAGTAGTATCTC
This sequence comes from Mellivora capensis, assembly GCA_004024625.1. NCBI lineage: Eukaryota > Metazoa > Chordata > Mammalia > Carnivora > Mustelidae > Mellivora > Mellivora capensis. The sequence continues at coordinate 29,406 of PISX010005284.1, forward strand.
ACTGTTGTTTTCATTTATATTTCCTTGATGACTGTTTATGTTGAACACCTTGTACATGTTGACCATCGTTATGTCCTTCTGAGCCCTTTTTGTTCTGTGAGTTTTGTTTAGTAGTATCTTGTTCTTTTTTTCACTTTTGTTGTAATCTCACCTCTTCAAGGATATTAACACATTTTTAAAAGTTTTCTGTTCCTTCTCCTTTCTTCAAAAATTTTTTTTCTTGTTTTTTTTGCTTCTCTCACAATACAGGCTCTCTGCAGATGCATAATAATCTTGTTTCTCTGCTCATAAAGCTGAATACAAGTCCTGTGTTAGTGTTGCTTGTTTTGAGTATTTTCAATGTGGAACACCCTCCCCCAACTCCTAGTGAGTATCGTTAGGTCTTCACTTAGAAAAGTCTCCTCAGCTCTTCTATCTGGAGAGTAAATAAAGGTCTGGTTGCCAGACTCTGGAAACTCAAAGGAGGAAAAGGGGAGATGTCTTTACATTCCCATTCATTACCTAATACCTCCGTTTAAGGTTTATTTAACCTCATTTATGCCTGGTATCCAGAGATTTTCTGAGGTTTCATATCTTCAGATTATAAACCTCTAGTCTTTTGCCATGGCTGGGGAGGCTTGGTAGCTAGGCTGTGTGAAATGTGTTGGGGATCTCTGGAATGTCACTATTTAAATAGAATTGAGCCAGTAGTACCTCTGCCTTCTTTACCCTCACCCTTCTACATCTGGAGGCACCCTCGTCCCACTCATGCTGCATCTTTATGGGATTCCTCCATATAAAAAGCTCACCTTTCCTATTGGCACCTTGGGATTCAGTTTTCTTATATCTACTAAGTTCTTTAATATGTGTCCATGTTCTTTTCAGCTTACAAAATTTTCTTAGATTTTTTTCCTGTCTCAATTTTTTTGTCTTTGGGTTTAATGCCTTTAAAAAAGAAAAGAACCCCTTTATTGAAAAGTGGGCTTTAAAAATGGAATGAAATTAAATGTGTTTCAATTAAATGTTCTTTTATCAGAATTCTGTATATTTTTTGTCACATAGCATATGATTTTTTTTTCAAATTATTTCCATAAATACAATTTTTCTTGGTTGCTTGATATTCCATTGCCTAGATTTTCCATAATTTACTGTTGCCTTATTACTTGGTACTTCAATTTGTTTCAATTTTTCACTTGTTACATTATGCTGAAATGAACATCATTTAAATTTCCCCATTTTTAGGGTTATTTCCTTAGATTTCCAGAAATAACCTTTTTTGACTCAGATCATTATCTGAAAGTGATATGTGAGTGTTGATTTTACTAAACATTTATCAGAATTTGGTATTATAACTTGTAAAAAAACCCCACCTTTTTTGCTAATAGTCTAAAATGGCAGCTTGTTTTAATTTTTATTTTTTAAAAGATTTTATTTATTCATTTAGAGAGAGACACAGCCAGAGAGGGAACACAAGCAGGGGACATGGGAGAGGGAGAAGCAGGCTTCCGACAGAGCAGGGAGCCCGATGCAGGGCTTGATGCCGGACAGGATCCCAGGACCTGGGATCATGACCTGAGCGGAAAGCAGACGCTGCTAAGCGACTGAGCCACCCAGGCGTCCCTAACATTTAAAATCTTTTTTTTTTTTTTTTAATCAATTTGTAGAACTCTTTACAAGTGCCTTGAATGTTAACCATCAGATGGATTTGCTGCAAATATTTTCTGCAGTGGTTTTGCCATTTTATTGCCTTTTTAATTTTTTTTTTGCTATTTTTAAATTTATTTTTATTTGTTTTAAAATGAGGTATAGTTGACATACAACATTATATTAATTTCAGGTGTGTAACATAGTGATTCAACATTTATATACATTTTGAGAGGTTTCTGGGTGGCTCAGTCGTTAAGATCTGCCTTCCTCTCAGGTCATGATCCCAGGGTCTTGGGATCAAGCTGCATTGGGCTCCCTGGTCAGCCGGAAGCCTGCTTCTCCTTCTCCCACTTCCACTGCTTGTGCTCCCTCTCTCACCATCTTTCTCTGTCCAATAAATAAAATAAACAAATCTTTTTTTTTTTTAAGATCTTTATTTATTTATCTGACAGAGATCATAAGCAGGCAGAGAGAGAAGGAGGGGAGGCAGGCTCCCTGCTGAGCAGAGTCTGATGCGGGGCTCTATCCCAGGACCGTGGGATCATGACCTGAGCCGAAGGCAGAGGCTTTAACCCACTGAGCCACCCAGGCGCCCCTAAATAAACAAATCTTTAAAGAAACCACAAAAAACATAGATTATGAAATGCTCACTACTGTAAGTGTAGTCACCATTTGTCACCATACAAAATTACTACAGTATTACTGACTATAATCCCAGTGCTGTACATTACATCTCAATGACTTACTTATTTTGTAACTGAAGTTTGTACCTCTTTTTTTTTTTAATTAAAGATTTTATTTATTTATTTGACAGAGAGAGAGAGAGAGAGCACAAGCAGGGGGAGTGGCAGGTAGAGGGAAAAGCAGGCAAAGGAAGAAGCAGGCTCGCAGCTCAACAAGGAGCCTGATGTGGGGCTCAATCCCAGGATCCTAGGATCTTGACCTGAACTCAAGGCAGACGCCTAACTGATTGAGCCACCCAGGCACCTGCAATTTTTACCTCTTAATCCCGTTTACTTATTTAGTCTGTTTCCTTACCCATCTTTCCTCTGCCAGCCCCTAGTTTGTTTTCTGTATTTATGAGCCTATTTCGGTTTCATTTTGTTTTTAAAATTCCACATATAAGTGAAGTTTCATACAGTATATGTCTTTCTCCGATTTACTTCACTTAGCATATTACTGTTTGGCTTCATCCATGTTGTTACAAGTGGCAAGAGTTCATTCTTTTTTATGGGTGAGTAATATTCATGAGCTCAAAATTTGTATAGTCAGATCTGCCAACTGTATATGTTATATCATTCTGAAGTTTCACATTTTTGTTCTAACATATGCCTGAAAAATAATTGATTCTAATTTATGACTTCATATTTTTAGTGTTCAACTTTGTTTTATTTATCTGAGATTGATTTTGGAGTATGGGAAAAGGTTCTAAATTTGAGGGTTTTTTGTATTCTGTCTAGTTGCTAAGCAGCTAATCCAGTATGAGCCAGGAAATCATTTTCATTATAAAACAGTCCTTTAAAAAATAATTTGAATATGTGTAGTAACATCTGTTTTGCCTCATAAATTCTAATTATTCCTTCTTGTAGTCTTGCATCAGAAACGTGTGTATTTTCTCAGAAACTTTCATTGCATCATCTGAAGCTGGACTTCCTTATTTTAAATTATTTTGTCCTTTGCTTGTTTGGGAAGTGTTAGTACACTTTTCTTTTTATGTAATAAAACTTCAGAATGTTGTCATCTTGAGGTTGCTTATAAAACCATGTATGGTTATCAGGAAATTACTCACAACTGTGAAGTGCTTATTGGGTGGAATAAGGAAAATAAATTCCTAGGCTTATTTTGTGTTTATTATTTGGTGGCCAGATTCAGTTCTTAGTTCTAATTGTTTGTTTTATTTTTGTTTTTTCACTAGGATCTCAGTTTATTTTTTTTTTAAGATTTTTATTTTATTTTATTTATTTTTAATTTACTTGACAGGGATAGAGAGAGCACAAGTAGGTATAGTGGCAGGCAGAGGGAGAGAGAGGAACAGGCACTCTGTCAAGCAGGGATCCCAATGCGGAGCTCGATCCCAGCACTGTAGGGTCATGACCAGAGCCTAAAGTGGACGCTCAACCGACTGAGCCACCCAGGCGCCTCTAAGATCTCAGTTTAAAATATATCTTCTCTTCAGCTTTTGTTCTTTTTCTTATAATGGACCTACAACAAGTAGCCTTATGTCTGAACCAGGGCCTGGTTGAAAAGATTTTCCTCTAGTCGAGAATCTCCTTTAGATTTTTGTATCAGGATTTCTTACTAACTGTAAGAAATAGGGAACCCCCCCCCCCTTGATTGCTATAAGTAAAAAACAAAACCAAACAAAAAACAAAACCAGTAAACTACCCATTGGAATGAAAAGCAATCTGATGTTTATATAACTCCATCAAGCTTAAACAAATTTACACTAAGGGGTGCCTAGGTAGCTGAGTTGGTTAAGTGTCTGACTCTTGATTTCCGCTCAGGTCATGATCTCAGTGTTGTAAGATCAAGCCCCATGTTGGGCTCCACACTCAGCTGGGAGTCTGCTTGAAATTGATTCTCTCTCTCTCTCCCTCACCCTCTTCCCTTTTCCTTGCTGGTGTGTGTGCTTTCTCTCTCTCTGATAAATACATCTTTAAAAAATTTACATTAAAATAAGTAAGCAGGTGGTACACTAGCTACTATTGGAGTGTAGCATGAAGTGCTGCATTATCTAACTACAATGAGCAACAGGTTTGAACTGCATGGGTCCACTTAAATGCAGATATTTTTCAATATTATAGTATAGTATTGAATACTGTAGTATAGTACTGTAGATACATTTTCTCTTATGGTTTTCTTAATATTTTCTTTTCTCTAGTATACTTTATTATAAGAATACAGTATATAATACATATAACATACTAAATAAGTGTTAATCAGCTGTTTATATTATTATTAAAGCTTCTGGTGAACAGTAGGCTATTGGTAGTTACATTTTTGGGAAGTTAAGTTTATGCACATTTTCGATTGTGCAGGCAAAGTTGTGAGGCTTGCTGCTTTTATTTATTTTTATTTTTAAAAGATTACTTATTTATTTGACAGAGATCACAAGTAGGCAGAGAAGCAGGCAGAGAAAGAGGAGGAAGCCAGCTCCCTGCTAAGCAGCGAGCCCGATGTGGGGCTCGATCCCAGGACCCTGGGGTCATGACCTAAGCTGAAGGCAGAGGCTTTAAACCACTGAGCCACCCAGGTGCCCCAGCTTGGTGCTTTTAACCTATGTTGTTCAAGGATCAACTGTACTGTATTTCTGTTATAGAAAGAAGGGTAGAACTATGTTTTATGAAACAGTAAACTTGATTAGGTGGAATTTTTACTTAATGTCAACCCTTGCATTGTCTTTTTAAAGTTTTGTTTATTGCCTGTTGGCTTTTCTGGTTTTTTGAAGTAGGTATATGGGTTTCTTTTTAAAAATGGGCTTAAGATTCTTACCCACTTTCATAATAGCAATGTGTTTCTGTCTCTGGGAGAGAGAAGTACCACAGTTTTCAACAGTAGACATAAATTAGAATATTTTCAGAATTCTAGAAATCAAGAATCAATAGCAGTCTGTCACCAAATACAACTAAATTATATTTATTTTTCTTAAAAGTGTAGTAAAATATTCACTTTATTTTTAAGTGTTGGAATACTAGAATTCTTACTATTAAAAGTACAAATTAGGGGTGCCTGGGTGGCTCAGTGGGTTAAAGCCTCTGCTTTCGGCTCAGGTCATGATCCTACAGTCCTGGGATTGAGCCCCACATCGGGCTCTCTGCTCAGCAGGGAGCCTGCTTCCTCCTCTCTCTCTGCCTGCCTCTGCTTACTTGTGATCTCTGTCTGTCAAATAAATAAATAAAATCTTAAAAAAAAAAGTACAAATTAATTTTTTTTAAAGATTTTGTTTATTTGTCAGAGAGAGAGAGAGCGTGCGCACGTGTGCACAAGCAGGCAGAGAGGCAGGCTCCCTGCTGAGCAAGGAGCCCGATGCAGGACTTGATCCCAGGATGTTTTGATCATGACCTGAGCCGAAGGCAGCGGCTTAACCAACTGAGCCGCCCAGGTGTCCCACAAATTAATTTCTTATGTCATTTTGTAACCTACTCTTTTCAGGAGTTTGGGTTCAAGGCCAAGCTCTTTTGGTAACTTCATTCTAGTTTTCCTCATATATTTACTCTGTGGAATTATTTTTAGTATTTTAATAAAATTACATATAAAATTTTATTTTTAAAAATGCCTTCTCTGTATAGATTCTTTTAGTAATTATTTCCTGACGACTTCATAACCATTACCATGAAGTCATGGTGTAGAGTAATGAAAAAAGTAATAAAATTTTTGTACATAACTAGGACAAGAATTCCTTGGGGGAAATACTGAGTGAATGATTACAGGGAAGGTAATTCTTTAGTTACAGATTAATTGCCTTGAAAGTTAAATTCAGCATTAAAATGCAGTCATTTTGGTTGATAAGGAAAATTGGAAAAACAATGAACATTTTCTTTATTTAAACAAATTAACGTTCACTTGTTGAAATAACTTTCTTTTCAATTTTCTTCACATCATAAACTGGAAATGCTGTTGTCTCTTCCTTTACCTGGATGTTTAGTAGAATAGTAATGACTTTTCCTTCATGCTTATGGGTGAACTGTTAGTGTGTTGTCATGTCACCAGTTTGCCAAGAAGGATGTTAAAAAATTCCAGCTATGTCCACTGTGTGTGGAAAGGATGAGTGATTCCAGATTACATTAATATGTTTCTTCTGACCTTTTTTTTTTAAGATTTACTTATTTATTTGAGAGAGAGTGAGTGAGTGTGTGGGCATGCGGATACTTACGAGTAGAAGGAGGGGCAGAGGGAGAGCGGGAAGGAGGAAGCAGATTCCCCTTGAAGCCTGTCTTCAGGACCCTGGGATCATGACCTGAGCCAAAATGAAGAGTTGGATGCTTACCTGACTGAGCCATCCCAGGTGTGCCCCCTGACCAGTTGTCTTTTTGTTTCTAAATTTCATTAATTTGTTTTCTTCCAACGTAGTTTTTTTGGGTAATGCCTTTCAGCAAAGATCTTAGTGATAAGTAAGGATGAATGAATAAATAAGGATGAATTGTAGGAAAAATTTCATGATTTTTTAGTTAAAAGGCATAAAGAAATAGCTTCCAACCTGAATATTATGAGTTTAGCTAGTACTAATGGTAGAATGGAAAAGGTCTGACTTTTAATTCTCTGGTCACTTGATGATGTAAATCTATGTTGTTATTGTGGCTTTCTTGTTTGTGAAACTCATTGGAGGACTGAACTTTTTTCGTGAACATGTTAGTGAATAATAAAGTTTTTGGAAAGGGGAGGTGCTTAGGATATGTTATAAAAGACCACTTTTTCCTTAAAAACGATTTTATTTATTTATTTGAGAAGACAGCAAGAGCAAGGGGTGGGATAGGGGCAGAGGGAGAAGGAAAAGCAGATTGTCATGTGGGGCTTGATCCCAGGACCCCAGGATCATGACCTGAGCCGAAGGGAGATTCTTTTTTTTTTTTTTTTTTTAAAGATCTATTTATTTGTCAGAGAGAGAGAGAGAGCGCGAGAGAAAGCGAGAGAGCGAGCACAGGCAGAGTGTCAGGCAGAGGCAGAGGCAGAAGCAGGCTCCCTAGCGAGCAAGGAGCTCGATGCGGGACTCGATCCCAGGATGCTGGGACCATGACCTGAGCCGAAGGCAGCCACTTAACCAACTGAGCCACCCCGGCATCCCCGAAGGGAGATTCTTAACTGACTGAGCCACCCAGGCGGACCTATAAAAGACTACTCTTAAAGTGAAATAGAATGGAGGTTATAAATGATTTTAAATTCATGGATATTTAATGTGATTGGCTTAGCATGTTTTGGGGAATGATGGTGAAAGGAAACATCACTGGTTCTTTTAGGGAACCTGAAAACATATGTGTACTTTTGAGGGGGCTTAGTTCTATGTGGGCTGACCTTCCCTTCTTCCTTCCTATGTTCCTGCCTCCCTGCCTACTTTCCCTCCTCACCTTCCATACCTTCCTTTCTCCCTGCTCTCCCCAAAACCAAAGTACCAACATAGATATATATGTTATCCTTATTAAACTATTACAAGAATCTTTGGGGGCACCTGGGTGGCTCAGTCGGTTAAGTGTCTTGTCTGCCTTTGGCTGAGGTCATGATCTTGGGGTCCTGGGACTGAGCCCTGCATTGGGCTTAGTGCGGAGTCTACTTAAGATCCATGTCCTTCCTCAAAGAGTATGCTTATCATGATAAGCACTGAGTAATGTATAGAATTGTTCAATCTCTCTATTGTACACCTGAAACTGTTAACTATACTGGAATTAAAATTTTAAAAAGGAGTAAAATGCTAGGTTAGATACAATAGCTATTATTAATCTTAGTATCTTTAAGGTTAAAGCACTGATGACAACCTGTCATTACATTTTGGTTAAATTCACAAAGGAATTTGGGCTACTAGATGTCTTGACTAACTCCTCCCAACCCCTGGAAGAAAGGAAGTTACTTGGAAACATATATTTTAATTTAGTTGAACTGATGAGTGCCATGTTACTGATAGCTCAGAAGTTTATGAACCAGGAGAATGATAAATTGTGTGTTTGATTTGAGAAACTTCTGGAAGCAAGTGAATGGACTAGTAAACTTGTCATCAACATATGTTAAATAGTCATTTTGTTATGTTACGGAAAATAAAAAAAGCTAATGAATACTTAAAGGCATTCTTTCCATGACATTTTTAAGACTCTCCTGCAGTGTTTAAGTATACAGCAGATTTTCTGTGACAGTAAACTAAGTGGTGTCTTTTGTGATTTATACCCTTTTTTAAAAAAAAATTCATTTATTTGTCAGAGAGAGAGGGAGAGAGCACAGGCAGATAGAGTGGCAGGCAGAGGCAGAGGGAGAAGCAGGCTCCCTGCCGAGCAAGGAGCCCGATGTGGGACTCGATCCCAGGACGCTGGGATCATGACCTGAGCCGAAGGCAGCGGCTTAACCAACTGAGCCACCCAGGCGTCCCTATATCCTTTTCTTATGGCCAGTTTTCAAAGACACATTCTTGAATTATTTGACGTTGTTAACTATAGTGGCATATTTGGTATGCTTCAGAATATAGCGGTCATTCTTAGTAGAAGAAAACTTGTACAACTTGGATGTTTCCTCATTTGTATTCTAAGTTTATAAGTTACTCCTGTTTGATTCATTGACAAAATAGCTTTGTCTAGCACAGACTCTGTTCTATATTATTTTCTTCTTCACATTTTCATGCTTGTTAATAAAAAGCAATAGGAGAGAGGAAGCAAAATTTTCTTTGACTCCTTCAATTTTTTTATGCAGTACAACAAAGCTCAAAGCTTAGGGATGCTGGGGAACAGAAGTAGTAGCAGATGGTCCAAACTGACGCTCTGCGAAGATAGGGTGGTTCGTTTTGATTACAGACACTGGCAGTCTGTGAAGTGAAGATATGGAGCCACAATATATTCTAAAACCTGCACTAACCATGTGTGTTGTGGTAAAGCCAAGAACAACTTTGTATGGACATAGTAGAAGAGATGAACTGGATCCACTTTTAGTTTCCACTCACCCACACAGAGCAATACTGTCAACATTATATCTTTGAGCACCAAGGCCAAGCAGTATATGAATTGCCACACTGTTTTCTGCTTTGAATTACAGCTGATGTGCTCAGGGATATAAACTAGGTTATAATAGAGAGAGCTAGATTTTTATCTTCTCAGTGACAAGAGAAGGGGAGATTTATTTTCTCCATTGTTTAAACAGCTTCTCAAAAATGGGCTATATGGGATTCTTTTAGAAATTTTTGTTTGGGGGCGCCTGCGTGGCTCAGTGGGTTAAGGCCTCTGCCTTCGGCTCGGGTCATGATCCCAGGGTCCCGGGATAGAGCCCCACGTCGGGCTCTCTGCTCCGCGGGGAGCCTGCTTCCTCCCCTCTCTCTGGATCTCTGTCAAAACGGCACTTGTGATCTCTGTCAAATAAATAAGTAAAATATATTTAAAAAAAAAAAAAAGAAATTTTTGTTTGTTTGAATTTCTGAGACCGTGTAAACAATAGTGGATAAAAGGCCAGGGAAAGCATAATTGTGGGAATGTAAATTGGTATGGTAGAGTCATTTGGAAGGGAGTTTGGCAGTATTAAGCCAAAAAAATGTGAATGACCTACTGCTTACTAGAGAAGCATATGGGTATGCGTATATATTTCTCCAAGGAGGCATGCCCGTTGATTTTTCATGGCAAGTGTTGTGTGAAGGAAAACATGAGAAACTCCCTAAGTGTCCATCAACATGTGAATAGCTAGATAGTCTGTACTATTATGTAGTGGAATACTATACAGCAAATAAAGGAATGAGATCTCTTTGTAACAGAGTAAGTTGCACTGTGATATGTATAGTAGGATACAACTGTAAGTTTCACTGGGTATTTATGAAAGCGTGGAAAAAGATCTGAAAGGAGACAGACCAAACATTGATGATCTCTTGGGAAGAGTGAGGGAGAGGTAGGGATTAGGACTAGTGGAAAGAAGTGACTAGGATTTCGAAGTGGTGTTGTCTTTAGCCTTATCTGTATGTATTGTTTGAATTCAAAAGAAGAATTCATTTACTTATTACTTGCATGATAGAAAACATTTAAAAAGTTATCCCCCAGGGCTACCTGGGAGGCTCAGTTGGTTAAACATCCAGCTCTTGGTTTTGGTTTATTTATTCTTTTTTTGTTTTGTTTTGTTTTGGTTTAAATGGTGATCTCAGGGTCATGGGATTGAGCCCCACATTGGGTGCCACACTGGGCATGGAGTCTGCTTGAGATTCTCGCTCTGCCTTTCCCCTCCCTGTGCTCAGGTATGCGCTCTCTCTCTCTCAAATAAATCTTCAAAAAAAAAAAAAAAATCCCCCAGTACTACCTAATACAATAACCACTTTATTTGCACATTGTCTTCATTTGTGTATATATTTGTCTACTTTTAGTAATCTTTTGTTAATTTATTATATTACAAACATGTTTTCATGTTTCTGTGAAGTCTTTATTACCATCTGTAATAACACTTTTAAATTATTTCTTTACCTGAAATTCCCAGGAATTAACCATGTGATTAAAGGATATGAACATTTCTGGCTCTTCTTAAGTATTGTCATATTATTTTACAAAAGGATTTTACCAGTGTGTAATGCTACCAGCAATGGTGAAGTATAAGTTCACCACACCTTACCATTCAAATTTTTTTTTAAAAGCATAACAGAGGGCACCTGGGTGGCTCAGTGGGTTGAGCCTCTGCCTTCTGCTCAGGTCATGATCTCAGGGTCCTGGGATCGAGTCCCGCCTTGGGCTCTCTGCTCCGCAGGGAGCCTGCTTCCCCCTCTCTCTCTCTGCCTGCCTCTCTGCCTACTTGTGATCTCTCTCTCTGTCAAATAAATAAATAAAATCTTGACAAACAAAAAAAGCATAACAGAAATTAAAGAGTATGGATATTAGAGTTGACTTTGTGGATACAAATCCTGCCTCTGCCACTCGTCAACTTTGTGACCTCAGGAAAGTGACTTGACTTTGGTGCTTCAACTTCCTCATCTGTAAAAATGGAACAGTAACAGGATCTACTCTGTAGGATTTTTACAATGATTAAGTGAAATATTTGTAGAACAGCTGGAATGGTGTCTGGCATAGACAAAAAATTGGTAAAATCGTAACTTGGAGGATCTTTGGAACAAGACTGTTTTGTATAGGTTGTATGTTACCTGCCTTGTTAGATACTCTGATTATTTTTCTAAAATTTGTCACTTTCTGTCATTTGAAGCAAAAGCATACTACATAAGGGTATAAATAAATAATTTTTGAGTACAGTGTGTATGTTTTTAATGAAAAAATGGATTTATCACATGTAAGAGTTTTTGAGAATGCCATTGTTTGATTTTCTGCCTTTGGGCAGGTAAATATCTAAATTATACCTATTCCAGCACTTTTAGAATGAACATATTCTAAACTTTGTGTTTCTCATCTGAGTTCCATTGAGTAGGCTACTAAATGTGATTCCAAATTGGATTTAAGCTAAGGAAAGCTGTGAGGAGATAATACTTGTATTATGGTCACATTTGCATTATGTTCACCTTGGGTGATGACAAACATCAAGTGTAGGATAATGAAAAAACATTTTTTTTGAGCCTTTACTGTGAGTCAGTATTGTTCTAGATGCTGAGGTTCAGTAGTAAGTGTGAGTCAGTGAATGAGAAGAGATAGGACATTTATTTGATCATTTACAAAAATCTAAACTTTATCCAAAAAGTTTTGGATAAAACTTTTATCCAAAAGTTTTATCCAAAACCTAAGCTTTATCCAAAAATTCATTATACATCAAAAGTTTTTAAGGTTCTTTGATGAAGTGTTGGATACAGGTAAGGCCATTTCTTTGTTCTCAAAGAGCAGAGGGAGATATATAGCTAAATCAGAAAGTATAAAGTTGTGTTAAAGTTAAGCACAAAAAGTTTCATGCTGAGTAAGTGATTATAAGAAAGGTCATTCTGTAGAAGGGACACCTAACTGTATGTAGTAGGTCATGGAAGCATTCAGAATAGGCTTCTAAAAAAATAAAGGAGAGACATTAAATTAAATCTTGAAGGATGTTGGGCCAGTTAGATTAATTGGGGATAAGGGGCAAAGAACATTGTGAGGATGGTGACAGTGAAGGTAATGTGGTTAGGGAGTGGTAAGTAGTTTGGAATACCTGGAGCCTGTGTATATATCTCTGCTTCTGATTCTAAGGTTTACATTTACAATTTTCATCAATTTATTGCTGTCAAGACATTTTAGATTCTTTTGGTCTAAGCCTAGGATTCTCAAGTCTTGTCGAGTGACATTCTTCCTGACTTTATAACCATGGCATAAGCTATATTTTCTTAGTTTTTGAGATGCCCTATAAAGTAGTCTCAAAGCCTTAGGAAGCATCCTCCTCATCAGTATCCTGTTCTCACTAGTTTCTAATGGCCTTTGATATTCTTCATGTACAGAGTAACATTGCCTTTTTTAGCTTCTGCCTTACTTTATTTTTTATTATTTTTTAAAAGATTTTCATTTATTCACTTAGAGAGAATGAGAACAAGCATGTGTGGGATGGGGGAGGGGGAGACAGAAGGAGAATCGAACTCCCTGCTTAGCAGGGCTCAATCCCGGGACCCGGAGATCATGGCCTGAGCCAAGGTCAGACACTGAGCCACCCAGGTGTCCCAAACCTTGCCTTACTCCTCCTTTGAATTTTGAATTATGCTCATTTTCTAGTCTCCTTCTTTGAATTTTGATTCTCCTGACTTAAAGGTGTTTTGAATTATGCTCATTTTTCTAGTACTCTTTCTCACTTGTGAGGTGCTGATCTGTAACTGACTTTTCTGATTGCTTTCTGTACATTGTTACATAGGTCAAGTAGACATTGTTTTTTATATACTCTCATTATCATTACTATTTTTAAAGATTCACCCATTTATTTTAGAGAGCGCATGCATGAGTGGGGATTGGGGCAGAGGGAAGGAATCCCAAGCAGACCTCCAGGTAAGTGGGAAGGCCAACCCTGGCTTGATCTTGTGAGATTATGACCTGAGCTGAAACCAAGAGTCAGACACCCAACCAACTGAGCTACCCAGACACCCTTACTCTGTTTATTAGATATACGGATCTAGTCTGGAACTTGTTCTTTTCTGTCATGTATGTAGTACTTAACCTTTGCAGTCTACTCAGTACCAATCATAATTTAATCATCACTAGTTTGCTTTTTGTGCTTTTTTGAGACATATTTACAGAAATTTGTTTCTGTTACGGGATTTCTTGTGTATTATTTCTACTTTTATGTTTAGTTGTTTATATTTTACCATTCTTTTTCTTTTAAAAAAAATTATTTAATTATTATTTATTTGATGGAGAGAGATCACAAGTAGGCAGAGAGGCAGGTAGAGAGAGAGAGGGAGAGGAGAAAGCAGGCTCCCTGCGGAGCAGAGAGCCCAGAGCAGAGAGCCCAATTCGGGGCTCAATCCCAGGACCCTGGGATCATGACCTGAGCCGAAGGCAAAGGCTTAATTAACCCACTGAGCCAGTCAGGTGCCCCTACCATTCTTTTCTAACAGATATTTTGGAAACTTTGGAGGGATGGTTATCTTTTACTTTACCTTCAGAATGCTGTTTTCTATGTTTGAGTTTAAAGTCAAAACAGAATACTGTGAATGCTTAAAGAGATCTGTGAAAATGTCATTTTGGTAGACTCCTTCACTATCAAAGATTAGATTTGTACCAGTGATTTAATGAGGTTAGAGAAACTGTTTAGATTAACTAAACTATTGGAACATGTGGGTTTTTTTTTTTGTTTAAGAGTAAGGCTAAAGTACTCTGTAGATTGAGTTCCAAAAGTTTACTGAGAATTGTTAACCTTAAAAATAAAACTGTCAATTTTATTATTTTACCAGCAAATATTTTACCAATTATTTTACCAGCAAAAGGAGGGCTTTATTCAGGAAGAGTAGAAAAATTGCAATCCAGAACAAGCAAGCTATGGCAAAACCATAGGCAAGTCCATGGAACAAAATATAAGCATGCCCTTTTATAGACCAAAGGGGGGGAAGTTGGGAGGGCTGTTACAAACAAAAGTCTATGAAAGTAAAATGGGGGTTCTAAGTAGACTGGCTGTTCATTTCCTGGGTTGTGACGGTCTCTTACTGGTTGGATGTTGCTGTGCATGAAGAAAACTTCCTTCTTCCTGCTGGGATAGTCCAGTAGCATCCACCTTCAAGGAAGGTTCCTCTTTTCCTGTTAGGTCTGTAATTGGCAGGAATAATGGGCATGAGCACTCCCCCTCTTGGGCTCCCAACTCCATTCTAAACAGCATTTCCTTTTATTGATTTTCACTGAATTTAATATTTATGTCTTCATGGAAGCAATCTTGTTAATGCTTATTAGGTTTGTAGGATTGTGGCTTACAGAAATTTTAAGTCATTGTTTAGCTGAAATACTATACATTTGCAATAAAAAAGTAGAAACAATACTGTGGAATACTAGATGAAGCACAAAAACAGTAAGATTCACAGAGGGATAAGAGTTATTTTTAGGGAATTTTTGTTCATTTGTGAAAAGCTGGGGATTTTTGATACAAGCAGATTCTGCACTTTTCAAAATCGGCGTTATTTTTGCCCAGTATTACTGTCTGTGAGCTTCATCCATGTTGTTAAATGTATCAGCTTTTTCTTCTTTATTGCAGAATAGTATAATATAATATTAATGTCTCATAATTTTTTTGTTTTCTTATTCATGAATGGAGTGAATCATCAATCAAGTTACTGTGAACACTTTGTATAAATCTTTTGGGATCATATGTTACCATTTCCCTTAAGTAAATATCTAGGTGTGAAACTGCTTGGTCAAAGAACAGGTATATATTTAACTTAATAAGAAACTGCTAAACCCTTTTCCAAAGCAGATATACCATTTTATATTCCCACAAAATACAGCAATGAATAAGAATTCCATTTCCTCTATATCCTTGCCAACGCTTGATGTTCTTCTAATGTTCATTGAATGTTTATTGATTTGGTTATCCTCTTTCATAAAAGCTCATTTAAGTCTTTTTTTGTGTCTCTCAGTTAGGTTCTCTTTCTAATCCATGCTTTCAAGGACGATGAAGAGCTTGATAGTTAGAGATCACTCACTGAGACTTGAAGGTATAGATATTCAGAAGCAATGTAGTTACTACTTTTGAATCTGGTATGGTTGCTTCTTGGTTTGACCTGGGGGTCTTAGCATTGGAATTTTTTTTTTTTTAAGGATTTTATTTATTTATTTGAGAGAGAGACAGAGAGAGAGCATGAGCTGATAGAGGGCTGAGGCGGGAAGGGGAGAAGCAGACTCCCCATTGAGTAGGGAGCCAGTTGCAGGGCTCGATCCCAGGACCCTGGGATCATGATCTGAGCCGAAGGCAGAAGCTTAACCCTCTGAGCCACCCAGGCACCCCTTAGCATTGAATTTTAATGATCTCATTTGCTTTTTATATTTTGATGAACAGAATTCAGAATAGGTATAAAGCTCATTGAATTTAAACTATAATAAGAGTTTGTATTTGGGGATCACAAGTACAACCATAACCAAATCTGCCATTATTTACCACAGAAACAATTTGTATAAACATTGTTATAAGTCCTATGAGCATTTCTTTTTCTGAGGGTAACACTGCTTAAGGATCACAATCAGTAGTTAGAGTGTTAGCATTGTCCTTGGTTAGCCAAATTAGTCTTTTGGCCTCACAAAAATTGGGAACTTCTTCCCCACTTTCTGGAGGTATTGTGGAAAACTGTGGCTCTCATTAGTCCTTTAATCTTTCTAGAATAAATATATAATTACTAAAATTATTTTTTTACATTGTCTAATTATTTAGAGGTAATTTCCTTGTATACTTCTTGTTAATCCTTAAATATATACTAACCAATTTAGAATAAAAATGAAAGTCTACTTTGAAGGAATTGATCAATTTATATTGTTAGAGATTCTAGTTTATAGAACAAATATCAGACCAGTTTCAGAATTTTCAATTTTGTGTCACTTGATTAAACGTTATGAATATGTGTGTTTAACGTTTCAACTTTGGTTTGTCCCCTTTCATAGGAAAAAAAACTTAACATCATTTAGCCTGAGATTCATTCTGAAATTCTGGTGAAGTTGTATTCTTGACAAAGTCACTAGTGGCAAGAAAAAAACTTGCTGTTTGTAGGCTGTCTCTTGTCCGAGATGTTTCATCTAGGGTACTCTTTATTATCTCCTTGAAGTGGCTTTGCAGTAGCTTTTGCTATAGGTAGCCTGCTAGAGAGTCTTTTGGTAGAAAAATTCACTGACCACACTTATAAATTAATATTGGTTGTGATTTCTTTGCTATGTTCCACTTTTTGCTTCTTCTGTGTTTGGGAATTCTTACCCTACTTTGGCAGTGGAAAGCATATTTCCCAGTGTTTGTTTACCTCTCTGGTTATCCTCTGATTCAGATTGTTAAATTTTTATCTGTGCCTTTGGAACCAAACTGTCCAAACAGCAACTCCTGTATTTTAACATAAACCTGAGTGCAAGACAGTGCCTTGGCTCTGTGAGAGAGAAGAAATAGATCACCTAGTGTCTGCTTTTGAGAGACTTAAGATCTGCTTGGAGAGAGAAGATTTAACCTTTACCTTTGGAAAAAAAGTTATAGTACAAAGCAGCATATAATAGGAATATAGAACACCAGTACCATAGCCTGTTGTGTAATATTTTATAGCCATTTAATGAGTAATACGAAGTACTGAACTTCGGGGTGGGGGAAGCCTACCTTTAAAAAAGTGGATTAAAGTTCATGTATTTCACATATGCATATGATTTCTTTATTGGAGATAAAAAGAGTGTATAGGGTTCAGGGAATGCCCATGAAATGAATACATCCATCCTGTCACCACAGAAAAAGTTTGATAACTACTGTTATAGAAACCACCCCCGCCAAAAATTGTAGGAGAGATGAGCATTGTATTGTTCTTTCTTTTATACTGAGGTTTTTTGTTTTGTTTTGTTTTGGTGCCATCACTAAAGCACATATTTTATTTTTTTAATTTTAATTTTAATTTTAAAAAAAAGATTTTATTTATTTATTTGACAAAGAGTAGGCAGAGAGGCAGGCAGAGAGAGGGGGAAGCAGGCTCCCCGCTGAGCAGAGAGCCCTGTGCGGGGCTCAATCCTAGGACCCTGGGATCACGACCTGAGCCAAAGGCAGAGGCTTTAACCCCCTGAGCCACCCAGGCGCCCCAAGGACAGCAAGTTTTAATCTCTTCATATGATCCTGCAAAAGCCTTAGCATCTCTAAATCAGAACGGTGGAATTGACCTGTTTATTACTGCTACTATACAGATTGTATTAGTGCGCTTGGTGTGCCATAATATACCATATAGACTGGGTGGCTTAAAAAACAAAAGTCCAAGATCAAGGTTCTGGCAGGGTTTGGTTTCTGGTGAAGGCTTTCTTCTTGGCTTGCAGATAGCTGCCTTAATCTTTGAGCCTCCAGGGCCTTTCCTCTCTGTGCCTGAACTCTCAAACTCCCTGGAGTCTGTTGTTATAAGGATGCTAGTCTTACCTGATCAGGACCCCACCTTTATTTATTTAAAATTTTAAAAAAATTTTTATTTAGGTAATTTCTACACCCCTCAAGAGGCTTGAAATTATGACCTTGAGGTCAAGAGTCACACACTCTTATGACTGAGCTAGCCAGGTGACCCTTTAGAAAAGTTAAAAAAAAATTTTTTTTTATTTAAGGACCCCAGCATTAAGACCTCATTAAACTTTAATTTCTTCCCAGATTCAGATGCATCCTCACTAGGGGTTTAGGGTCTCAACATGAGTTTGGTGTGGGCGGACATATAAATTAAGTCAATAACATTCTACCCCTGGTCCTCCAGATTAATATTCTTGCATCTAAAATGTATTCATTCCATTCCAACAGTCTTAACTCCTTCCAGCATCAACTATATGGTCTGAAGCCCATAGTCTCATCTAAATATCCTCTGAATTCAGTCATAAGTGAGCCTGGAGATAGGATTATTCTGAAGAAAAATTTCTCTCCAGCTATGAACCTGTGAATCTAGACAAAGTTACGTGCTTCTAAAATTCAGTAGTGTGCCAGAAAAGGGTAGACATTCTCATTCCAAAAGGGAGAATTTGGAAAGAGGTGAAGGTTCCAAACAAGTCCAAAACTTAGCTAGGCAAATTCCATTAGTTGTTATGTTTTGAGAACAATCCTCTTTGGTTCAGCGTGCTGCCTGTCAGGCCCACTGGGGAGTCAGTGACACTCTCATGGTTCTGTGGAGCAGCGCTGCTCCCGGTACTGGGCCATTACCTTGCTCTTAAGGTACTGGGTGGTGGCATCTTGGTTCCCTACTCCCAAACCAAAGAGACTTCACCTTTTGAAACTGAGGAAGAGCCAGACTTGTCCTCTGGACCTGTGGTGGGAGTGGCAGCCCTCCCATCTCTGAATCCCCTTTGGGGTCAGTCTCCCCTTTTCTTGAAGGATAAGTCATGTTTGAAGCTGGATACCTCTATTGTCTCATTCTATAGAATCCCGGAAGTCTTACAGCTGTTTCATTCCATACAATTTTTTTTTTTCCTGTTCCCTTTAGTGTCTCAGCTGGCTGGATTTCTGCTGCTATTATCCCATCTTTATGCCTGGCTTCTGCTGAGGTGGTTGATTTAATTTGTGGCTCAAGCCCATACTAATCTCCTCATCACATAGTTCAGCCACACCCTTAAGTGTTCTTCCAGAATAAGCTTTATCATTTTTGGCAGTATGGATAGGCTGAGAATTTTCCTAATCTTCAAATTCTAGGTCTTTTCTGCTTAACATTTCCTTCATTTTCTTTCTTTCCTCTCACATTTTACTAAAAGCTGTAAGGACAAAACAGGTCTTCAACACTTTGCTTAGAAATCTTTTTAGTTAAGTATCCAATTTTGTCACTCAAAGCTTTATCTTCTACAAAACACTAGAATCTGAACACAGCTTAGCCAAGTTCTTTGCCTTTTTAAAAAATTTTTATTTATTTTGAGAGAGAGAGGGGGAGAGAGTGAGTGAGCATAAGTGGGGGGAGGAGCCGAGAGAGAGAGAGAGAGAGAGAGAATATATCTCAAGCTGACTCCCTGCTGAGTGTGGAACCTGACATGGGGTTTGATCTCATGACAGGGAAATCATGACCTGAGCAGAAATCAAGAATCAGATGCTTAACAACTGAGCCACCCAGGTGCCCCTCTTTGCTGTTTTTTGTTGTTGTTGTTGCTTAAAACAAGGAAACAAGGATCACCTCTCCTTCAATTTCCAGTAACATGTTCCTCATTTCTAATATCTTACCAGAATGGTCTTTAATGTTCATATTTCTAACCAACATTCTGTTCATGATTTAAATATTCTTTAGGATGATAGGGACCTTCTCTGTGGCTTTCTTCTCTCTGACCTCTAACCTTTCTTCACCTTCTTTCTCACCTTTGAGGGCCATATTTCTGTCAATAGTCCTTTCACAGCAATCTAGGCCTTTTATATATAAAACTTATTTATTTATTTTTTTAGTAATCTCTGCACCCAGTGAGGGGGTCCAGCTCACAGTCCCAAGTTCACGAGTTGCATGTTCTTCCTACTGAGCCAGCCAGGCACCTCTGTGCCTTTTTTTAGCGTGCAACTCAAAAGCCCTTCAGCCTCTACCATTACCCAGTTCCAAAGCCACTTGATATTTTTAGGTGTTTCTTACAGCAGTACCCAATTTCTCAATACCAAATTCTTATTACCTTAGGTGGCCATAACAATATATCATAGACTGGATGGCTTAAACAACAGAAATCTGTTTTCTCACAGTTCTGGAGGCTGGAAAGTCCAAAATTGAGTTTCTGGCAGGGTTTGGTTTCTGGTGAAGACTCTCTTCCTGGTTTACAGATGGCTTCCTTCTCTGAGTCTTCACAAGGCCTTTATCCTGTCTGCAAGCAGGGAGGTGGGGGTTGGGGAGGGAAGCACCAGCTCTCTGGTGTTACTTTTTATATGGATACTAATCCTATCAGCCCCATCCTTGTAACCTCAATTAACAGTAATTCTTAACTCCAAATGCAGCCACACTGAAGGTTAGGGCTTCGACGTGTGAATTTTGGGAGTGACACATACATAGTCCCTAACGGAATTGTAAATACCATGCAAAATTCTTGTAGACTTTATCTTCATCAGTGACACTGAATACACTTTAGGACCAAGCATACATTTAGATCCTTTTTCTTTCTTGTCCTTTTACAGCTAATTAATTATCCTTTGAACCCATTGAACCCTGTTACAGTCAATTTTAATGTCTCTTGAATCTGCCTTTAGCTCTCATCTCTTGTCTCTCTTCGTGCTGCCAGTGTAGCCTTTTTCTAATCTGTTTAACATCTTAACATGAGTGTGAACATAAATCTGTTTGTTACTTATTTGTTTAAAACTCAGAAATAGCTTAAGAGTGTCTTTCCATATACTTGGACCTGATACGTCTATCAGTTAGGATTAAGTTTGGTTGAACAGTAAACAGAAATTTCCTTCCTTCCTTCCTTCCTTCCTTCCTTCCTTCCTTTCTTTTTTTTTAAATTTCAGAGAGAGATCATGAGCAGGGCGGGAGGTGGATGATGTGGGGCACCATCCCAGGACCCCAAGACCATGACCTAAGCTGAAGGCAGATGCTTAACTGACTGAGTCCCCCAGGCGCCCTTAAACAGAAGATTTTTCTTTTCTTTCTTTCCTTTTTTTTTTTTTTTTTTGATTTATTTATTTATTTGTCAGAGAGAGAGTGCATGAGCACATGCAGGGGGAGTGACAGGCAGAGGGAGAAGTTGAATCCCAGGGCCCTGGGATCATGACCTGAGTCCAAGGCAGATGCTTAACAGGCTGAGCCACCTAGGCATACCCTGAACAGAAAATTTCTTAAATAAGATATAGGAGTCACATACAGTTCTGGAGATAGGATATCCAAGGTTGTATGGTAATTTTATGGTCATCTGAGCTTTTTCTGACTTTTTGATTTTACTGTCTGTTGTGTATGGTTTATGGTCTGTTGTGTATGTGTATCAAGTTCATTTGTTGTGTAAGAGCTGCTGCAGAGGCAGGCATTGTTTTCTGAGTTCCAGGTGGGAGGAAGAGACTGAAGCAAAAGGACATTCATTACTAACTATCTGGAGTTTTTTAAAGGAGGCTTATGCTTTAGCAAATTTTGTTATATTTCATTGACCATTTTTAGTTTCAAGGGAAGCTGGAAAGTATAGTTGTTGTTGTTGTTGTTTTGTTTTTTTTTTTTTTAGCTGGGAACATTATCACCTTGAATAAAGTAGGTTTCTGTGTATTTGCCAGTTACCATTCTAGTTTCATTTCCTGCACCTCTGCTTCTTAGACCCTGTACTCCATTTATATCAAACTACTTGCAGTTCCCCGATTATCTGTGCTACTTTATTCTTTTATATGTGTTTTCCTTGCATGGAATTCCCTTTGGCCTTTAAAAATTTTTTAATTTTTGCTAGGTGAACCCCTTCATTTCAAGAATCAACACCTCTTGGAAGCCTTTCTTAGTCACCATCTCAGAATTAATCACTCCCTATTTTGGGACTCCATTTTACTACTTCCACCATAACATTTCCTATCTGGTATAATGGTTATTTGGTTGTGTGCTCATCTTACCTTCTGAAATTTGAAGTATTGGAATGTGTGAACTATGTCTTATTCATCTTTACAGTGACTGACACATAATAGCATTTAATAAATGACTGTTGAAAAAAAAATCAGTTAAAAACACAATTTAGGGGCGCCTGGGTGGCTCAGTGGGTTAAGCCTCTGCCTTCGGCTCAGGTCATGATCCCAGGGTCCTGGGATCGAGCCCCGCATCAGGCTCTCTGCTCAGCAGGGAGCCTGCTTCCTCCCTCTCTCTCTGCCTGCCTCTCTGCCTACTTGTGATCTCTGTCAAATAAATAAATAAAATCTTAAAAAAAAACAATTAAAAAAAAGAGTGTTATGCTTATAGGCCATGTGTAGTTAAAAACTGCCTGAAGCAACTGCAGATAATGAATATTTAGGATATACCAACTACAACATAATTAGGGAAATTTCTGAATTCCCTAGTTGAATGATCTGAAGATATTTATTGCTTAAGACAAAGTTAGAATTAGTTTTGGTAGCTCTGCTTTGTAAATGAATTTTTGTAAATGATTTTTTTTTTCAGATTATGCTTCGTCCTACCCTTTTAAAAAAAATCTATGACAAAATAGTTATAACTTTAACTAAAAGCTCTGTTTCATCTTTGATTTTCACTTCCAGGGACGGTATATCCATTGCCTTGCTAAGTCTTAATTCATTATAGAAGTCATGTTGAATAAGGGAAAAGAGAAAATTTTCCTTTAAACTGAGGAAGAAATGCTCTAGATAGTCAGACCCTAGAGCCTCAGATCAGGGAGTCACTGGAAGGTAGCCTACTTTTTCTTATCCTTTTGCCATGGACTGCTTTTCCTTCCCTTTCCTCCTTCCTTTCCTTCCTTCCTTCTCTTTTGTAGATCTTAGATGCTGAAGTTCTTACTGGAGAAATAATTCTCAGTCTCCTTTCCCTCCCTTTTTTCCCTCTAAGACTAAGTTGCTTCCAGTTTCTGAAATAGTGCCCTTAGATGTAGTGCAGATGGGTTTCTGATCTCTCCCAGTTGGGTAGCAGATCACATGCTTTTCCTCTGTCGTTTTCCTTTCAATTTTGTACCTTTTCTAAGATGTTAGTTTGGAAGTTTAAATCTCCCGTTTAGCTCTGTTTTTGGTTAGAGGTAATGTACTATAATAGTTGAGTATTCCTGAAGGAGAGTGGTATGGTTGACTTCTTTTTTGCCAAGTACTATTTTTTTTTAGTACCTATGTATATAACTTGTCTTGCAAAGATCTGTAAATATTTAAAAGGGAAATATATGATGTTGTGTTCTTCAAGTGGCTGTGGAAAAAAGAAAACCTGGTACAAATATTTAGTGTTCATTATATGGCAGATTATAATTTTGAAAGATGGCTGTGACAAATATCCTATCCCATTTGCTGTTACAATATGACTTTGACACTTCTCCCATGAAAAGTGGGGTCTGTGGTTGCCCCCCTTGAATCTGGGCAGCATTGTGATATCAGCAGAAGCGCAAGCGGGGGGAACTGTATGTTTCCCCTGGGGCTGAGCAGGGAGCCTCATGTGGGGCTCAATCCCAGGACCCTGGGTTCATGACCTGAACCAAAGACAGAGGCTTAACTGACTGAGCCACTCAGGTGCCCCTTGAATTCCCATTTTTTTAAAAAAGTTATACCTTCTTCTTCTTTCACTGACCAGAATAGGACTCGAGTATTTATTGACAGATTTTAAGCTTTTAAAACCAAGGAAATAAACAAAAAAATAAAAAAAACCCTACCAAGGACAATACCTTATCTTTGTATCATCCCCCATAGAACCCAACACACTGTTGTCAGTATGTTAGGTGAAATACACATCGGTTTAGTTTTTATGTTGTTTCATATAGGCTACTCAGAATATGCTTGAATTACTATGTAACCAGAAACTGCTAGATAAAATTGAAATGTTTTTTCTGCTCTTGTTTGTATTTTATAAACAAATTTAAAAATTCCCTCTAGAGAAGTCTTGGATTTAGTAAACTCTCTACTAGTCTTGTGTTGTATGTATGATTTATATCAAAGAAGCCCCATTCTTCAATCTGTTACAAAGTAGTCTTATTTTTAAAATGAGTACATGTTGAATTCTTCGTGACTTTAGTTCAAGGAGCTTTTGTGATTAGGAGCTTTTGTAGATAAAGTATAGCAAGTGACCGTACCCATGCTTTAAGTAAATATTACATTTAGCGCAGCTTGTAGCCAGTGAATACAGCCAGATTTACCTGATTGAACCTTTGATCTATTAATGCCAAGTGACTCCTGATTTCTTTTATGTAAGGTTGATAGCAGAATTTATTTTACAAAGGATGATTTTGTTTATAATTTTATAGAATGAATAGAGTATACCCTCATTACTGCTAGAAATCCTGTCCTCCCAGACTGTCATTTATTGAGCATCCATTATTTTCCTGTCTTTGTCAAGTCCACATACATACCGTTTTACAGAAGAGTAAGTGCAATGATACTAAGTAACTTGCCCATGTTCTCATCCCTAGTAAGTGACTTTGTTCAATTTAAACACATGTATATT
Organism: Mellivora capensis; assembly: GCA_004024625.1. Classification (NCBI taxonomy): domain Eukaryota; kingdom Metazoa; phylum Chordata; class Mammalia; order Carnivora; family Mustelidae; genus Mellivora; species Mellivora capensis. Next base: position 53,815 of record PISX010005284.1, read on the forward strand.
TTGTTAACCATTTGGCCAGAGTTTGTTAAACCTGGCAGCTGGCTGACAGACATACCGAGACAGCATGCTGTTTAAAATTTTTTAAAAATTAGCTGTCAGTCTTTGTTTTATCTCTGGTCCAGTATTGGCCCTTTCTGTGTAATTGCTTTTGCTTCTTCAGTGCTACAATCAGAAAGTGATTATCGAGTACTTCTTTTTCTTACCGGATCTTGTTATTTAATTGTGAATTGCTAATTCTCAGCAATTAAATATTTTAAAAACTGAGATGTCTTGAAGTCACCAAGGCTTTTTTGTGATGAGATTTGTGTGTAATTTCCCTGAAAACCATTTTTGATATGAGAAAAAATATTTTGCCCTTCTATCTTTACCTTCGGTGTTTCCTTGTTGTCTTCTGTTCACACTTCCTGTTTGAGGAGGGATTATGGTTCTGTCCCTATAGCTTTCAATAAGATTCTGGATGGTTTCTTAACTCTCATGACAGAATGTTACAGGTGTACAGTTGACCCTTGACCCTTGGGGGCATGGGGCACTGATCCCCTCCCCTGGGCAGTCAGAAATTCACATAAAACTTGTGATTACCGAAAAAAAAATTTTTAAGTAATCTCTGCCCAATGTGAGGCTTGAACTCATAACCCCGAGATCAAGAATCACATACTGTATCCACTGAGCCAGCCAGGTGCTCTTGATTCCACAAAATCTTAACAATTAATAGCCTGCTGTTGACTGGAAGCTTTACTGATTACATAAACAGTAAATTAACACATATCTTATACATTATATGTATTATATATTCTATTCTTAAGGTAAGCTAGAGAAAACATTATTAAGAATCACAAGGAAGGAAATAACATTTACAGCACTGTAGTGTTTTTATTGATATTTTAAGTTTGTGTCATATGTTTACAAGATGAATCTACTGTGAGTACCTACATTAATATTATTGTATATAATACAAAACATTGTAGATGTTATATGTATTACTAACACTAGGCATCAAAAATGAAAAGATAATGTGAAAAAGAAATTCATATTTATAGGCTTAACAATTCATACATTGATAATGAAGCAGCAATATGATTGCTTTATGATAACCTGGTGTTATTGATCCATTTGCTTCATAGTAGCTTAGCCTAATGAAGTTATTCTAATGAATGAATCATTATACAGTTTTCATGGCATACATTATTGTAGTCCTTTTCATACCTCATTGTCACATTAAAAAACATACCTGTGATCATAGTCTGATAATGCAGTGTCTCCAATTATGAGAGAGGCATACTCTATCAATAACATACTTCTTTGAAAGAAAAGTCATAAAAACAGTAAAGACTAACACATTACTGATTTTATATGAAATACCGTTCACTATGGTGAGTGCTGTGAAGTGTGTAAGCTTGATGATTCACAGACCTATATCCCTGGGGCAAATAATACATTATATGTTAATAAAAAATTTAAAGAAATATCGTTCACTTCATGCATACTTAAAGATAGGCTATCTACTTCCATATGAGTTTTATACACGGTGTTCTACATGATGAATAGTTAGATGATGATGACAAAAACATCTACAGTTCTTGCCATACAGTTACTAGATTTTCATACAAAGAAACACACATACACAAGATAAGCTTTTTAACTTTGACCTACAGTTACTTACTATTCATTAAGTAAAAGTAGATTATCATAAAGGTCTTCCTCATTGTCTTCATATTGAGAAAGAGGAGGGGTTGTCTTGCTGTCTCAGGGGTGGTAGAGGCAGAGGATGTGGAGGAAGTGGAAGAAGAAGCAGAAGAGGCAGGCACACTTGGTATAACTTTATGGAAATACATTGTAATTTCTGCCCAATTTTTTTGCTTTTTCGTTTTTTTAAAAGCATCATATAGAGATGTCAGCATGATACGGTACCAATCCTTCTTCCACTATTTGCTTTAGTTTTAGTGTCCGTTTCATAGGAGGGTCCAGGTCATAAAAGAATTCAAAATAGTCTTGACTAATTGAAATCCTTCTGCTAAATTGTCTAATGTCAATTTGTTTTCTGGCACTGCTTCTTTTATATCTTGTTTCTCATTATCTGGCACTGGTTTGGAAACATATATCTCCATTGTATTGTCTCCGTCAAGTTCTGCCTTCTGGTGCTTCTGGTAGTATGGTGTCCATTTGTTCTTGAATTTTTCCAAGATCCCTATCTTGAAACTCTTTATCCCCCACTTTTTTTTTTTTTCCATATCTACAATCTCTTTCATGGTTTCCTTGATTGGCTCTTTTGTAAATCTTGTGAAGGCACCTGGTAACATTTGGACACAGTTTTCTCCAGCCGGATTTTATTGTTTCAGGCTTTGATGGCTTTTGCTGCTTTTTCTGTAACAGTGGTGGCATCTTCAGTGGTGTAATCTTTCCAGACCTTCATGAGGTTCTCTCTAATATGTTCTCTTCCATAGCATTGACAATCCTTTCCAAAGAATACCACATGTAATGAGCTTTATGACTCCTTATGACTTGACCCCCTGAGACAGAGGTTGAACTAGAGACATTGTGTTTGGGGGCAATTAGATCACTTTTACACCTTTGGTGTTGTACTCATAGGGTTCTGGGCACCCAGGGGCATTGTTCAATATCAAAAGTATTTTTTCATTTGAAAATGTGATTTACTAGTCACTCATTTGTCTAAGCAAATCTGAGTCCCTACGATGTACCAGATTAAGTTCTAGTCTGAGATCACTGCTCCAAAAATTGAAATTTGTTACTGTTCTTCCAGTCCTCAATCACAGCATCCACCCCAAGAATTTGTACCCCTCTTCCTGTGTAAAGGGATTTCATACTTAAAGACATTTTTTTTTTAAAGGGTCTTGATAGGGGTAGAGACCACCTCCATCCATTAGAGGGGAAGACCCAATTTCCCAGATATTCTTGCAGGTGGAGATGACTCCTTATGGCTCCACCACTCAGATGACCACATGCCAGACTCTGACTCAGGACCTGGTGATACAGAGGCTGGAACTGTGCAGAAGCATTTGGCATAGGTGGTATGAGTGGCAGTAGTGTCGTCAGGAGCAACAGCAGTCCTGGCCACAGGGTCCAGTGTTCAAAATTTAATAAGGATGAGAATCAAAAGAACTTTAAAAAGTAGACCCTTACTGACAAGGTACTTCTGACTATAGGGACAGAGCATTGATGGAACGGGTTCTCATTGTGGAGAGACTTTGTTGTACAGCCCAATGACTGATGTTTATCTTTTCCCTTCAAGGATCCGGTGTTAGCAACTTTAGAGATAAGGGCACCCCTGACCATGAACCCAAGTGCATCATGAACCCAAGTGCATTGTACAAAACAGTAGAATTAGCTTGTCTCTTCCTATCTTAAATCCCGGTGCTTGCTTCTCTTCCTTACCAATAAATGTTCTTTGTGGCATTCCACCCTCCCTGTGTGCCCCTGCCTCCCCAGGATAGGACACTTAAGTCTGCATTAAAACCTTGCTCGGCAGATATCCTTCTCTTCAATGATTTTCTAAATGGCATCTGGGAATTCATCTGCTGCCTCTTGGTCAGCTTTTTTTTTGTTGTTGTTGTTGTTTTTCTTGTTGACTTTTTTTTTTTTTTAAAGATTTTATTTATTGCTTTGATAGAAAGAGACCACAAGTAGGCAGAGAGGCAGGCAGAGAGAGAGAGAGAAGCAGGCTCCCCTCCGAGCAGAGAGCCCGATGCAGGGTTTGATCCCAGGACCCTGAGATCATGACCTGAGCTCTAGGCAGAGGCTTAACCCACTGAGCCACCCAGGTGTCCCCTTGTTGACATGTTTTAAGGCAGACCTCTTTTTTCAAACCATCCTTTGCTGGGATTAAATTCTTCAGCTTGACTAGATCCTTCATCTTCCTTTTGCCGTAAGTTGTCATCTGGTGACTGATTTTTCTTGAATCATGTTAGAGTCTACAGGTATGCCTTTCTTATTAACAACCTGCACCCACATAAAAGCTGCATTTTCTGTACGAGATAAAAAGGTATTTCATAAAAAGTATAAGGTTTTCACTCCTGCTGGCACAGATGTAGTGAGGCTTCACGAATCTACCCCCCACCCCATCCTTTTTAAAATAATGGTCCTTACAGTGTATTCATTTATCTTTAAATGGTGGGCAGCCGCAGCTACAGACCTCAGTCTGTGGTACATATCAGGCAGTTCAGCTTTTTCTTAAAATGGTATAACTTTTCTGTTTCTTGGGAGCACGTCTAGCCTCACTAGCAGCACTTCCTATGGGCCCCCTGTTGTTATTCAAGGCTTAGGGTTTTGCACTAAACGTGATGAAAAATACATGAGAACCACGAGAGATCACTTTTTACTGTGATACACAATTTACGAGAGAGATTAACTATTCACGAAGAAATGATTAGCACCACATGGTATTTTAAGCAGATGTTCTGACACTTGAGCTCACTATAATAGCAACAGGAGGTGGCTACAAAATTATTAACAGTTGTACCGTATGTACTACAGTTAATTTTATGCAGTTATGATTTAATACCACATTTTTACATTTGTTTGCATTTCTCTCGGAATGGCACCAAGTACGGTCTGTAAGTGTAAGTTTTGATAAATTTTAACTTTTTCTAATTTTGTATATTTTATGGTAGTAAATGGGTAAAATAGACAAGTATCTACATATATTTCATGCATTCATGACATACCTTTCAATTTTCTTTGATATTTCTAGGCTGTACAGTTCATCTGTTTTTTCAAATTGCAAAGCTCTAAAAAATTTTTCAATGTCTTTATTGAAAAAAAAAGTCCACGTATAAGTTAGGGTTAGGGTTAGACCCATGCAGTTCAAGCCTGTGTTGTTGAAGGGTCGATTGTACTTTGAAAGGCTTCTCTTCTCTTTTTTAGGTTGTTAAGAGAAACCTAAAGTAAAACTAATCCTTGAGATTTATTTTTTGAAGGTGAAATACCTCTTAAAGCTGTTCCACTGCGGTCAGATATATCACTTGTACCGTCCTGCTCTCTTTCTTTTTTTTCTGGAACCCTTCTTCATTTCTAATCTGGTCCTATCCTCTAGGCCTACTGTATAGTTGTCATCCTGGGGTGTCATATCATAATCAGCCATCCTTTACCTCTCATGCTGAAGTCAGTGTTTTCCAGATCCCTTTTCTTTTATTTATCCCCTTATTTTGATGAAGAACATTCTCTTACAGCTGCTGGGAAGGGGTCCAAGAGATTATTGTTATTTTCTCATTACTATATTTTATAGTGCTTATTTGGATGTAATTTTCCTTTTATTCTTCTCTAAGAATATTTGGAGGTTTTAATATTTTTCTTTCTGCTTTCTTCATTATTTCTGTTATCCCAACTAACAGCTTGTTTGTTTTGGTACCTTCCTTGTTGGTATCTTCCTCAATATTTGGTGTTCTTTGACTGCTTATTCATTTTTTTAAAGGTCCATTCTATTGAAATATAATTTACATACAATAAAATGCACAGATTTTAAGTACTCATTTTAATTAGTTTTGACAAATGTATTTCCTTGTGTAATCAGCACACCAGGCAAATGTATAAAACATTTCCATCACCTCAGAAGAGTTCCTTCCTACCTCTCTCTGGTCTGCTCCCTACATTTCTACCCACACACCCTTTACTCCACCACTGGTCAATCACTGTCTTTGCCACCATAGTTAGTTTTGCCTCTTTAAGACTTTCATATAATGTGGTCATACAGTATGTTCTTTTGTGCCTAGTTTCTTTTGCTCAGTATCGTTTTTGAGACTCATTTATGTTGCGTGAATCAGTTTCTTAATTTTTATTGCAGAATACTACTCCATTGTATGGATATACCGCATTTATTCACCTGTGTATGGACAAAGGAGTTGTTTCTAGTGTTTTGGCTATTATTAATACAACTCCTGTGTACATTTCTGTACAGTATTTTCATTTCTTTTGGGTAAATAACAAGGAGTAGAATTGCTGGGTTATAGGATAAGTAAGTATATGCTTAAGTTTGTGAGAACTGCCAACTGCCCATTTATTTTTAAAAGTGTACATTAAACAGATTGATTGGATGACTAATGTGTTTGTATTTGTCACTTGTTGACTTGTGGATTTTCCTGTTGGGTAATTAGTTGGGAACCCAGCCATTTCTTTCTTTCTTTTTTTTTTTTTTAAGATTTTATTTATTTATTGACAGGGATCACAAGTAGGCAGAGAGGCAGGCAGAGAGAGAGGAGGAAGCAGGCTTTCTGCGGAGCAGAGAGCCCGATGTGGGGCTCAATTCCAGGACCCTGGGATCATGACCTGAGCCGAAGGCAGAGGCTTTAACCCACTGAGCCACCCAGGCGCCCCAGTTCTTATTTTCTTATCATTGCCCTACAAATTGTCAGACCCATGTTTCTTTCCCTACTACAAACATTTATTGAATGATAATATATGTGCCAGAGACTCTTCCGTCCTTATCTTGTTGGTCCTTTCTGCCTTGTGTGACACTGTAGACCAGTTCCTTTTTCTTGTCCTTTGGAGACTATACTTTCTTGTTTTTCCTGTTCTAACTGTTTCTTATCAACATTCTTAGATTTTTCTTTTTCTGCAGATTCCATAAGCATTGGTTTCTTACAGTTTTGTCTCTGACTCATTGTACTTCTTATTTATGATTTTAATTGTCATCTGTATGCTGATGACTCTGTTCAAACCTCTCAGCTAAGCTTTACACTCATAGTTGTAAAAACCCACTGAATTTTCCCAGGGTTTTTCATATACAGTATATCCTTACCAGAGTTTATCATCTTTTCTTCCTCTCTTATCTTTTCTTACATTCCCTTTCTACATGATAACACCATTCTTCAAGTTTCCCTGACTAGAACCATGAATATATTCCTAGATTGCTTCTCAGTCAGCCTCCAGGTTCTACTAACTTTTCTTCATAGAGATTTTCCCAGATGTAGCTTCTCCTTTTCTTCTCTTATTAGTCTACTTTTTGCTTCTCTATACTACTAGTAGAATGGACTGTCTGAATTGTATCTGACCGTGTCCTGTTTCCTGTCTGCGTGGAATTTGTATCTGAATTGTGTCTGACTATATCCCTTCCTGTTTTGACAGAGCAAAATATCTATAACTTGGTTAAATGACTTCCACCCTAGGTTTATAGTTTACTATTCCCTGCCTTGTTTATTCTGTTCTAGTAACAAACAATTCCATACACTCCATTCATCCTTGTACTTTGTAACAAACTGTCATCTCTGCCTGGCATGCCCTTGTCTCTTTTGCTTTGGTTAGCCTTTACATTTTTATGTAATCATCCTCTCTGTCCAGAGTCTTCTCTTTCCTCCAGCATGGGCTAAAGGTACCTACTTTTATGTACCTATCTGTGCCTCCATTATGATCCCTGAACTGACTGCATAATATTAAAAATATTTTTCTTGTCCTTATAGACAGATACTGTTCTAATTGGTGAAAAAAAAAGTCTTCAAAATGTCTAAAATAATGACTTGGTAATTTTTTTGATAGCAGATGTCTAAAAATAATTAGGTTGTTAGAATAATCAATTCATAGATTACTTTCTTTGTAAACGATGACAAAATCTAAGCTAAACTTGGAGACTGTCCTCCATATGGATATGTAAGTGCTTAAGGAGTATAAATAATACAATTTTTATCCCAAAGGAAGTTGAAGTATAGTTGGCATACGATATTTTATTAGTTTCAGATATACAACATAGTGATTCAACATTTATATACATTATGAGTGCTTGTTATACAAGGTTAATATAGTATTATTAACTGTATTCCCAGTGCTACTCTTTATATCCCCGTGACTTACTTATTTTATAGCTGGAAGTTTGTACTTCTTTATCCCCTTCACCTGTTTTATCCATCCCCTCACCTGTCTCTCTGGCAGCCACCAGTTTGTTCTTTGTATTTATGAGTCTGTTTCTGTTTTGTTTTTTGGATTCCACATATAAGTGAAATCCTACAGTATTTGTCTTTCCCTATCAGACTTATTTTGCTTAGAATAAAACCCTCTGGTATTTATTGGATGGAATAAATGTCCATCCAAATTGTTGCAAATGGCAAGATTTTGTTCTTTTTCATGGCTGAGTAATATTCTGTATTGCATATATATGTATGTCTATATGTGTATATATATGTATATACATATACACACACAAACACACACCTCTTATCTTTATCCATTCATCTGTTTTTAAAAGATTTTATTTCTTCATTTTTGGGAGAGAGAGAGAGAGAGTGCAGGCACGTGAGTGTGAGTTGGGTGAGAGGCAGACACAGAGTGAGAGAGAGACTCGCCAGCAGGTTCCACGCTGAGCACAGAGCCCCACACGAGGCTTGGTCTCAGGACCCCGAGATCATGACATGAGCTGAAATCAAGAGTCAGTCACTTAACTGAGCCATCCAGGCACCCCATACCCATTTATTTTTATTAATAAAATAAATTTAGGTTGCTTCCAAAATTTGGCTCTTGTACATAATGCTGCAGTGAATATAGGGGTGCATCTGTCTTTTGAAATTAGTGTTTTTGTTTTCTTTGGATACTGAGAAGTGTGTGTGTGAGGGGAAATACTCAGGAGTAGACTGCTGAATCATATGGTATTTCTGTTTTTAATTTTTTGAGGAACTTCCGAAATGTTCCATTGTGGCTACACCAGTTTACATTCCCACGAGCAATGCACAGGGGTTCCCTTTCTCCACATCCTTGGCAACATCCTTGCCAAGTGTTTTAAAAACACTTACTTTTAAAAAAATGAAACTTTTGAGAGACTTCTTTTCTCTTCTGGTTTCTTACCCTTTTCAATTTCTGAATTGCAGTTACAGATGTAGAGCTCAAACGACTGAAAGATGCCTTTAAGCGGACCTGTGGACTCTCATACTATATGGGCCAGCACTGCTTCATCAGGGAAGTGCTTGGGGATGGAGTGCCTCCAAAAGTTGCTGAGGTAATCTTTGTATTCTCAGTTTTCCTTTGAGATGGTTGTCCACCAGCCTGAGTTCTTGAGGAGCTTTCTGGTCTTAACGTGTGTAATCTTCTCTACAGTTATTTTTCTTCCTGAGTAGGTAAACAGGTCTTATTTTAGATGTCAGTATGACTATGTTTTTCAAGGCCAAATGGGAGTAACATGGATTTACAGTTCTGCTGCTTTTATTCTTCTGAGCTTCAGTAGCCACTGGTTGTAACCATGTGACCATTTGTATGACTGACTTCTTATTCATATAAACTTCATTACTCTGACATATATATTTTATGTTAGGAGTATGTTTTTAAAATTTTGTGTTAAAGGGGTGCCTGGGTGGCTCAGTGGGTTAAAGCCTCTGCCTTCGGCTCAGGTCATGATTCCAAGGTCGTAGGATCGAGCCCCGCATCGGGCTCTCTGCTCAGCAGGGAGCCTGCTTCCCTTCCTCTCTCTCTGCCTGCCTCTCTGCCTACCTGTGATCTCTGTCTGTCAAATAAATAAATAAAATCTTTAAAAAAAAATAAAAAAATAAAATTTTGTGTTAAATAAAACTTTTCCATAGAGCAAAGCCTCATTAATTCTATAAAATTAAATGTTGTAAATGAAACACTAGCTTATTGGAATCTGTAAAGACTTATTTAATTTCCACTAAAAATTTTATGTAGAGATAAGATGTCCTAAGTTGATATAAATATACCCTTTCTAAAAATAGTAAGTTAACTATTTTATAGCTACATACACAGATATGCATTTTGTCTTTCCAAATGTGCAATGAGAATAAAATGTTGAAAATGTTAATTTAAACACTGAAAATTATAGGAATTAAAGCTTAGTATATTACAAAGAACCATAATTCACCATTCTTTTTTTTTTTTTTTAAGATTTTTATTTATTTATTTGACAGAAAGAGAGAGAGACACAGTGAGAGAGGGAATTACAAGCAGGGGGAGTGGGAGAGGTAGAAGCAGACTTCCTCTGAGCAGGAAGCCGCATGCGGGGCTCCATCCCAGGACAGACACTTAACACAAAGGCAAATACTTAACAACTGAGCCACCCAGTTACCCCCATAATTCACCATTCTTAATTAGTGACAGTTTTTTTTCTTTTAAAGATTTTATTTATTTATTTGACAGACAGAGATCACAAGTAGGCAGAGAGACAGGCAGAGAGAGAGAAGCAGGCTCCCTGTTGAGCAGAGAGCTCGATCTCAGGACCCTGAGATCTTGACCTGAGCCGAAGACAGAGGCTTAACCCACTGAGCCACCCAGGCACCCCATAGTGACAGTTTCTAACATGGATTGTGTGCTTTTAAACCTTTGGTTTACATAATACAGAGTCTACATTTTTAAATTTTATCTTTTCTTTGGGTGGGGAATATGTTGCCTTAATTCTCCTAAATATATTTTTTTGTAAAATTATGTACCTCTGCCATTGTATTGGATTATTGACAAAGTTAACTTTTTTTCTTAATACTATATTGGGTTTTCTGTTTCAGTGTGAGTTCTTTTGCCTGTTTCTTTCAATCTTTTTGTCTTAAATGCTTGTATATAAAATTCTGGAATTTATTTTATTTTAGGATATAACTAACAGTTTATGAGATAATATAAATTGGCAGATGAGGAAGGGTCCTCTGAGTCCATAATAATTAAAATATTCCAAATTCAAATATATACTGCCTTCAGCCTTTGTCTCCCTTCACCTCCTTTCTTAAAGTCAAAACTGTCAGACTGAATATAATTCATGGTACTGGGAAAAAATTAAGTCAGAATATCTCACTTGTCTTTCTGGATCATATATAAAGATTTACATGTATACATTGAGTTATAAGAGTTCTTTATATATTCTAGATACAAGTCTCTTATAAGATACATGATTTGCAAATATACCCTCCCATCTTGTAGGTTATCTTTTCACTCTCTAGATGGTACCCTTTGTAACACAAAACTTTTAAATTTTGGTGAGGTCCAGTTTACCTATTTTTCCTTTTACAATTGTGTTTTAGGTATTGTATCTATGACCATGGGCCATCCCTCCCAAAAAAAGAAAAAAAATAAATCATTGCATAACCCAAGGTCTTAAAGATTTATTCTTCTGTTTTTCCTCTAACAGTTTTAGCTCTTAAGTTTAGGTCTCATGCATTTTATATTAATTTTATGTATGGGATAAGGAGTCCAACTTCATTCTTCCTTAAGTAGTTCTCCAGCTGTTGTACCACTTGTTAAAAAGACTGTTCTTTCCCTATTGGATAGTCTTGTCACTGTTGTTAAAATTGTTGAAAACCAGTTGACCATAAACATAAAGTTTTATTTCTGGCTCCTAGTTCTTTTCCATTGATATCTGTGTCTCTCCTTGAATTAGTATCACGTTTTCTTGATTACTCTAGTTTTGTAGAAGATTTGAAGTCAAAACATGTTCTTTTTTTTTTTTTTTTTTTTTAAGATTTTATTTTTTTACTAGACAGAGAGCAGGCGGGTACACCACATTCTGAAGCATGAGTGAGGGGGGAGCAGAGGGACAAGCAGGCTCAGGGAGCCCAGCGCAGGGCTCCATCCCCTGAGACCCTGAGATTGTGACCTGAACCAGATGCTTTACTGACTGAGCCACCCAGGTGCCCCCAAAACATGTTACTCTTCTAACTTCCAACTTTAATCTTCTTTTCCAAGTCGTGTCTATTCTAGGTCCTTTGTATTCACATATGAATTTTAGGATCATCTTGTCAATTTATGCAAAAACAGCTGGGATTTTGATAGGGGATGCATAGAATCTGTAGATTGGTTTGGGGAGTATTTTAACATTTTAACAATATTTTAAGTCTTCTGACTTACAAAATTAGGAAGTTTTTGCATTTAATTTTTAATTTTTTTAAATGCTTTATAAGTTTCGTTGTACAACTCAGATGTTGATTGGCTGAACAAAACGTAGTAAATCCATACAAGAGAATATTGTTAATAAAAGGAATGAAGTTTTTTGATAGTGCATGGACAAACATGCTAAGTCAAAGAAGTCAAACACAGAAGACCCATTTTTTAACCCAGTTTTATGAAATGGTCAGAATAGCGAACTCTGTAGAAGCGGAAAATAGACTTGTTAAAATTCTGGTTTATTTTTTTCTTACTCACATGTGTAGCAGCTGCATCTTCTTCTTGTGTTCTACTATTGGAGAGGCAATTCATGTGTCTCGTGTTTTGAAGGAATCTGTCCTTCCTGGGATGTAAGGCTACTTCATTGCCTCTGACAGGCTCAAGAAATACTGTAATATGATAGTTTATTTGGCTTTTTCTGGTTTTTAGGTTAGAGGTAGCACTCTTGCAGATACTTTATATCGAAGGTGGAAGTGGAACTCCATGCAACATCTTTATGTGAATCTCTCATAAATTTCATTTCACCCAAAACTGCTTCAGGAATCTTGCTCTGTCCTTTGGACTCTCTGTTCAAAGAATCTTCACTGGCTAGAAAAATTAAACTAATTATTTTACAAGAACGATCTTAATGTTAAATTGTAAAGTCCACAGTGATAATTTCAAGTTTCAGTTCCATTGTAGTTGACGCTTTTTGGTGTAAAATCTAGCACTGTGCTAAAACGCATGAATTCTGTAAATGCTTTTAGTGATGATATTAGCCTTTTTTTGCCATAGTGTTAAAACGCATGAATTCTGTAAATGCTGTTAGCGATAACAGCCTTTTTTGCCATATTATTTACTGACATAGGCTTATTTTAAGTGAGGATGGGTACTAATAGCATGTGGATATTGATTAGTAATTATAATACATTGTGTAAATTGTGAAGCATGATAAGGAGCTAATAAATACTTTTATCTTTAATTAATCGCTGGTATTTTCTCAGGAAAGGAAGTCCTTATAGTATCTCATACCGTAGTCTCAAAAGGATGAGTGAACCTCATTTAAGCTCAGTTTTGGAGCAGTTTCAACATTAATCTTGTGTTTTATTTTAACCATCTCTCAAAGATAGGTCAGTAGATAGACTTTACCAGCTTTTGTGTGTGTTAGGGAATGGGAGAGAATTTATTAGTGTAATTCATAGTTGCAGAGACAAAGTTATTTGCTGAAGGAGAAATGCTACATTTTAAATAAAATGGAGGGGCGCCTTGGTGGCTCAGTGGGTTAAAGCCTCTGCCTTCGGCTCAGGTCATGATCCCAGGGTCCTGGAATCGAGCCCTGTGTCATGCTCTCTGCTCCGCAGGGAGCCTGCTTTCTCCCCTTTCTCTCTACCTGCCTCTGTGCCTACTTGTGATCTCGGTCAAATAAATAAATAAAATCTTTAAAAAAAAAAGATTTTAAATAAAATGGAAGTTATAGGTCTACACAGGTAGTTTTGAAGCTTGAATTTAGTTTTAATTCGTAGGTAGACTCAGAATGGAGGTCTGCATTCTATAGCTTCAGGGAAATAAATGATTGGATTTATAAATAGATGGCCTTGTGAGACCTTTCTTAAAATCCTGTAGAGAGCTTCAGCCTTAAATTTGAGTGAAGGGGGTCACCCACTCTTGGTGAGATTCTGAAATTAATGTTTTTTTTTTGTTTGTTTTTTTTAAAGATTTTATTTATTGTCAGAGAGAGAGGGAGAGAGAGCGAGCGAGCACAGGCAGACAGAGTGGCAGGCAGAGGGAGAAGCAGGCCCCCTGCCGAGCAAGGAGCCCGATGTGGGACTCGATCCCAGGACGCTGGGATCATGACCTGAGCCGAAGGCAGCTGCTTAACCAACTGAGCCACCCAGGCGTCCCTGAAATTAATGTTTTGAGGCACAACTGCATTACTTATAATTACAGGAACCATTTCAGCTGCCAATTGTGGATAGAGAAAGAACTTCATTCCCTAGTTAATCAGTGTTTTCCTTTAAAGTAAAAGTAATAATATATCTTTGAAAAGTAAGGGGAGGTATTTTTGGAATCTTAGTGGAAAGGGATGATGAACTTAAAAAGTAACTTTAGTCCTTAATATGTTAATTAAGGAAGCAGTGCGAGTTTCTAAATTATTTTCTAGACAAGAGTAGCTGTGCAAAAGAACGCAAAAGAAAGATTTATTTAGGATTGAGCTGAACTGAACTCTCTTTTTTTTTTTTTTTTTTTTTTTTTTTTTACTTCTCTGAAGACTTACTGTGATAAATTCTAAGACATTTTGGATAAGGAATAAAAACTCATGACAGTTTACAATTTTTGGAATTTAAGCATTGATTTCATTTGTCTCATTGTTTCTAGAATAGATTAGTGTAATTTATATTTTGATGCAATTCTGATCTTGCTTGTAATAGTAACCATGTATTATTTGAGTAGAATATCAGATGAATACAATTTGAGGGGATTGAGATAACAAACAAATGAAGTATGGGGTAAGTAAATGAAAAATGTGTAATACTTGAAATTGGCCTTTTCTGAACCAAGGCCACTAACTCTTAATAATCCAGTGCTGCTTTTGGGTGACACCCATCCCCCAACTCCTCTCCTCCCAAAGAAATTCTAATAACATAATATTTCCATGTAGTATTAATTTGTAATCACTTTCTATTATTTTCACATTCACTTAAAAGTAGTTTTCACCATTTACAAAATCTGCTAGGCAAGTGAATTTATAGTAGCTACTCATTAACTTTTTTTTTTTTTTTTAACGAAAAATTCTTAAATCTCTATCTCAGGATTGATTTCAATTCTGGATGACTGGTGAATATAGTAGTACCGTTCCACCTTTCTCTTTACAGCTGCCACTGACAGTTTCAGCTCACATTGTTTTTCTCCCATTCCTTACAGGTACTAAAGCCTGCCTCTACTATGTAGCACATTTTATGAAGTGATGGCTTGTTCTCTAACATTTAAATCTTGTCTCTGAACTAAGTTGCAGTTCTTGATGGGCAGACTTTATGACTTTTAAAAAATACGCCCCAGAGTGCTGTGCATATAGTGTAAACTTAATGAGCATTTATTAAGGCAAAATCCTATTACAAGAATGACCAGGGGCACCTGGGTGCCTCAGTGGGTTAAGCCTCTGCCTTCGGCTTAGGTCATGATCTCCGGGTCCTGGGATCGGGCCCCACAATGGGCTCTCTGCTTGGCAGGGAGCCTGCTTCCCCCTCTCTCTCTCTGCCTCCTCTCTGCCTACTTGTGATCTTTCCCTCTGTCAAATAAATAAATAAAAATCTTAAAAAAAAATGACCAGAAAACCAGTATTTGTGAAGTCAATTAGCTTTGCTAACTTTTGCAATCTTTGAACATTTGACCTTTTCCAAATTAGAGGAAAATGCACATGTTAAGTGAAAGCAATCTTAGAGCCTAAAGTGTTTTCAGAGATAGTGATTAACATGTAAAAAAAGTTGATTAGTAGGGTATTTTTCCACTAGTGGTGGTAAATTTACACTGAAGTGTTCATATTCATTTAGATGCCCCTTGGGACTAGGGACATGTAGTTACTATATAGTCAAGGTTTAGGAGGACTGATCACAGAATTATGATTAGTATTTGTTTTGATGTTAGTTGATCTGTATTACTACATTCCTTTATGTTGGATTTACTAGAATGATGGCTAACAACTTTCTTGACAACTCTAGTCATTGATTGTTAGTGCTTGATACTACAGATCATTGACTGTTGTGATATCCAAAATAATTGCTTATATCAGCCAGAGAAGAGTAGCTAACTGTAACATTTGTTACTGTAAATCCTGATCTTGACATTATAAGCTGACAGGAGAACACTAGGCAGGATACTGGTTTAAAATCTTTCTCTTTAAGCAGAATCTGTAAAACGTTCACTAGATTTTAACTGCATTGCTTTTTGTTCTCAGTGTAATATTTATGCTAGTTCTTAAGTTTCATTGCCGCTTCCAGTGGGCGAATGGAAGAAGAATTAGCTACAAACAAGTCAGCTACAAGAGATTGGGAGCAGGGGACAACAGTCGAAAAGACTGCTGCCCCGAGTAACTCCACAGTCTCACTTTTATTAGATAGAAACAGTAGCCAACAGAGGAATCGAAGAAGGTCAAACATTAGTCCCATGTCTTGTGAACAAACAAGGAGGAGGATAAAGTTTATAGTCTACCAAGTACATTCAAAGGATTCATCTAAATAGCAATGGGCGCTTCTTGGAAGAGAAAGGAGCAATAACGGAAAAGGGAAGCAGGCGGTATGTCGTTCCACCCTGAGCTGACTGGGCGTTCCCAGGTGCTCCCAGGTGCTCGGCTTCCCTGAAACAGGCGGCGGCGTTCCGCCCTGGGCGGGCCGGGCATCCCCAGCTGCCCAGCTTCACGGTCGTATATCGTCCTTCTCCCCAAAGACCTGTTGCCAGTATATGTTTTTCATTAAAGGCCATATCTAAATGTGCTTGGTAACTAGTAAAATCCTCCAGGGGTTATAGTTTAAGTAACACATTGTTCCGAGGGGCAGTAGCATTTCATGGTTTTTCAGTATTTCTCTTTGAAAGACTAGACAGAAAAGATACCAAGGATTCTATTAGGTGAAAATATTAACACAATATTCTACCCACTTGTAAAATTATGTATGGACTTTAAAAAGATGCATTATTGTCTTTATGGTTCTTAACTGCCAGGTTTTATCCTAGAGTGATTTTTAAATAGCTTCATAAACTATTGAGAAACAGTTTATAGGAGTGCCTGGGTGGCTTAGTCAGTTGAGTGTCCAATTCTTGATTTGGCTCAGGTTATGATTTCAGGACCTTGGGATTGAGGTTGCAGTGGGGAGTCCGCTTGAGGATTCTATTCCTCTCCCTGTACGCATCAGCTTGTGTGTGTGCACGTGCTTGCTCTCCATCTCTCTCTCAATGTCTCTCTCAAACAAACAAATAAATAAATAAATATTTTTTTTTAAAAGCAGTTTATAGAAGAACTGACATGTCATTAAGCATAATGGAATTAGTGAACTTCTTATATAATGCATTATATCAAGTACATTGTGTAAATTACTAATGTAAATTGTATTGCAGATGTCAGAGAAGTTATTTATACTAGAACTAAAAAATACTTTTACAGAAAATAACTTACGCATAATCACTCAAATTCTTGATGTATTAACTGAGCTACCGATATGACTGCTGTAGTAATTGGTGAAAATAATCAGTATCCTGTTAAAGTCAGTCTTGATAAACACATCTGTCCAACAGCATTTTCCTTAATTGGCATAATAAAGGTAAAATAAGGTTGATTTAATTTATAACTATGTTATTATATATATATATATGATATATATATAAATAATATGTAATATATATATAATTTATAACTATGTTATAATTTAATTTGTAACTATGTTAAAAACTCTGCCAAAATTTAGCTGATAAGATTTAGCTAGGTTTGACTCTAGAAATCATAACATTCCGGGCACCTGGGTGGCTCAGTTGTTAAGCATCTGCCTTTGGCTCAGGTAATGATCCTGGGGTCCTGGGATCGAGTCCCACATCGGGCTCCCTGCTCAGTGGGAAGCCTGCTTCTCCCTCTCCCACTCCCCCTGCTTGTGTTCCCTCTCTAACTTGTGTCTCTCTCTCTGTCAAATAAATGAATAAAATCTTTTTAAAAATTTATAAAATAGAAAAGAAATCTTAACATTCATATAAAAATAATTCTAGGGGAGCCTGGTTGGCATAGTCGTTAAGTGTCTGCCTTCAGCTCAGGTCATGATCCCAACGTCCTGGGATCGAGCCCTACATGACCAGAGAGCCAGTTTCTCCCTCTCCTACTCCCCCTGCTTGTGTTCCCTGTCTTGCTATTTGTCTGTCAAATAAATAAATAAAATCTTTAAAAAAACAATAATTCTAAATGGTGGGAAAAGGAACTAGTATTTGCTAAACTTGAGTGAATATAGAGGGAGACATCTGAATTCTTATGTTTTTCCCCTTTCTCCCCAGGCTCATAGATGGAATAAATATAGCTTTATTTTATTGAGGAGCTGCCTAATAAAATTGTCACAGAAATGGAACCATTTTGTTTGCCTTGTGTATGGTTGTTACTATTTCTAAGACTTTAATCTTTGACTACTGTGAGTTATTACATTCAGTATTTAGATTAAAATGTAGGACCCTGAGATCATGACCTGAGCCAAAGGCAGATGCCTAACTGACTGAGTCACCCAGACGTCCCATCCATGGGAATACTTTAAGGAAATTTTATCCTGGGGGCGCCTGGGTGGCTCAGTGGGTTAAAGCCTCTGCTTTCCGCTTAGGTCATGATCCCAGCCAGGGTCCTGGGATAGAGCCCCACATCGGGCTCTCTGCTCAGCGGGGAGCCTGCTTCCTCCTCTCTCTCTGCCTGCCTCTCTGCCTACTTGTGATCTCTGTCTGTCAAATAAATAAATAAAATCTTTTTTTTTAAAAAAAGAAAGAAATTTTGTCCTGTATTTATAGCTGCTAAAGTTAGATAATTGAAGTTTTTAATTCTTTTTTTTTCCCCCAGAGGTGATATACTACTGAAATACATCTCTTCATTGGGTAGTCTTTCTATGACATTATTTCCTTTAAAATAGAAGCATATTAAAAATATCTGTTCTGTTCATCATAAATATAGTAAAATGTATTCACAATGAAGATTTTCTTTTAATCTCTTTGAAAAATTGTACTTGATGACTCAGCAGTAAAAAGGAAAATCTAAAAAAAAAAAGGAAGATCTATTGATACATGGAAAAACATGAACGAATCTCAGAATCGCTGTGCTAAGTGAAAGAATCCAAGTAAAAATAGAATATATGCTTATGATTCCATTCATGTAAAATTCTAGAAGTTGCAAAGTTCTCTATCTTGAAGCTTACTGGGTGTTGGTGGTGCACGGGGAAGAGGGAGAGAGATTACAGAGGGACATGAGGACACTTTGGAGGTTACTAGTTTTTTTGATTGTGGTTATAGTTTCAGTGGTGTGACATGCCATTACAAAATTGGTCATTTGTATACTTTAAATATGTGCAGTTGATTTAAAAATGGGACTAACAAAAACATTTGCAGTTTATTGTACCTCCAGTTATCCCTCAAAAACTTTGTTAAACATTTAATTGGATTTTCAGAAAGAATACTAATACTACTTGGAAAAGAGAGCCTGAAATATAAAAATTGACTGTTGACAAGATGTATCATTTCCCTTTCAGTTAGGACATTTGGGTTTTAGTTCTAACCGACTAATTTTTTTTTTAAGATTTTATTTATTTATTTGACAGACAGAGATCACAAGTAGGCAGAGAGGCAGGCAGAGAGAGAGAGGGGAGAGCAGGCTTCCTGCTGAGCAGAGAGCCGGATTCAGGGCCTGATCCCAGGACCCTGGGATCATGACGGGAGCCAAAGGCAGAGGCTTTAACCCACTGAGCCACCCAGGCGCCTCCTAACCGATTAATTTATTTCAAGGTCTTTTCCTAGTCACTTAAGCTCTGAGGCAAGAGAACTTCTAAACCTTTGATCAGAGTTGTTGTAGGAATTAGATGTATGAACAGCTTGATTTTAATTAGAAAAGTTAGAAATGCAGCTAAATTTATGTTTTAGTGGTCTTTGAAATTGGCCTGGAATGGAGTAGGAAAGGATGTGGGCTAGGTTAGCCTGAGAAGGTTGAGGAACGAAAGGGAAGACTTCTCAATGATAAATTTGGAACTCTGCCTTTTCACCCTTGATTTGAAGTTACATATTGAGTTAAACTTGTAGAAAATTGAAGTTAAAAGCAAGGAGATTCCAGATTGAGATCGTTTGAAATAGAAGATCCAGGATAATCAGTTTCCAAGGAAAGTAAGGATAATAAAGTAGGACAGGGAGCCAGTTGTGAAGACAAAGATCCAATCTTAGTATCATGCATTAAGGTGTGAAAACATCAAGGAGAAAAGCCTTCATAGGCAGAATTCAGAGACACTGACTCCAAGGAGAGAAGTTTTGACTTGAAACCTTGTGGTTCAACCTGAAGCATCTGTGGATCTAAGGAGACTGCGGCTTCTTCATTGGGATGGGACTGGATCAGGGACAGACACTTGCTTTAAAGGAAGCTAGTAGGGTGCCTGGGTGGCTCAGTGGGTTAAGCCTCTGCCTTCAGCTCAGGTCATGGTCTCAGGGTCCGGGGATCGAGGCCCGCATTGGGCTCTCTGCTCAGCATGGATCCTGCTTCCCCTCTCTCTCTGCCTGCCTCTCTCCCTACTTGTGATCTCTCTCTCTCTGTCAAATAAATGGGTAAAATCTTAAAAAAAAAAAAAAAAATAGAGGAAGCTAGTTAGTGGATGGGAAGTTACAACCCAGAGTTTCAAAGAAATTATTTAATTATTTTAAACCACTCCCAAACTAATTGAGAGGGTATACTAATAATTTACCTCACTAATGTCTAGTGACACTGTAGTTTATACTCTGAGTATGACATGTAGTTGTGTATTTGAATAGACTTAAATAGACAAGGTATCTAGAGATGAGAAAAGAGGTAGAGACCGAATCTCAGAACTTGCTTTTTGGTGTGGTAGAAGCAGGAAGTTACCTAAGACAGACAGAATTAGTAATCTGGTTTGTCCAGTTAATTCTAGGATTAGTTATCAGTTGGACAGTCCATCAGATGTAAATAAATAATGTACAGAGGTATCCTGGGTTATTTTGTTTAGGCAAGACTTCTTTGCTTTCGTGCTTGAGGAAGGGAGAGAAGTGATATGGAGTATTCTATTCTCTAAATTTAAGAAGAGCATTTCCTGCTGAGCAGGAAGCCTGATATGGGGCTCCATCCCAGGACCCTGGGATCATGACCTGAGCCCAAGGGAGATCTTTAACCATCTGAGCCACCCAGGTGTCCCTCAAAGGCTAATTTTTTACACTGAGCTTCTAAATGTATGTGTAAGTATTTTAGTTGAGATACATACATAAATATGTCATATCTATCTGTCTATATCTATTTTTATATCAGGCTGTCTTCCTATCCTTTTATATTCATGAGCTTTTATACTTTTTGGCCTTCTGTGTCCTAACTGTGAATAAAAAAACTGATTCAAGATTTAATTAGTAAGTTTTCTTTATTTGCTGTTGAAGTAATGTGGTAAAATATAGGTGGTGATAAAATATAGGTAGTGAAATGGGGATGAATTTTTATCACATCATTTGCATGTTGCTAAATTACCATTAATAACAGTGGGAAAATACTACATATAAAATTCCATCTGTGTGAAGCACTTGACCTCGGAGGAAAGAGAAAGTCTTAAGAATTAGTTTTTTTTTCCTTGTCTAATGTGAAAGAAGCTGAGATACTCTTTAATCAGTTAGCATATCTAAACATGTGTTTTGTTTTTTACATATTCTGGCTAGAATTTAGCTTTTTAAATAGTTTAAAATTTTTAAAACCAGCTTATAGTTAGCACACTCATAGAAATTAGTAGTAGACAAGATAGTTTGCTTAAGTTACTTTATTTTTCATTTTTTTAAGATATTATTTATTTTTGTGAGAGAGAGGAAGAACATGCCCAGGGCCACGTGGGGGCAGGAGGGGCAGAGGGAGAAGCAGGCCCCCACCCAAGCATAGAGCCCCATGCGGGACTCTTTCAGAGCCCTGGGATCATGACCTGAGCTGAAGGTAGACACTTAACTGACTGAGCCAAACAGGTGCCCTTAAGTTATTTTATTTATTTATTTATTTTAAGATTTTATTTATTTATCTGACAGAGATCACAAGTAGGCAGAGAGAGAGAGAGGAGGAAGCAGGCTCCCTGCTGGGCAGAGAGCCTGATGTGGGGCTCGATCCC
This sequence comes from Mellivora capensis, assembly GCA_004024625.1. Classification (NCBI taxonomy): domain Eukaryota; kingdom Metazoa; phylum Chordata; class Mammalia; order Carnivora; family Mustelidae; genus Mellivora; species Mellivora capensis. The sequence continues at coordinate 75,447 of PISX010005284.1, forward strand.
AGGACCCTGGGATCATGACCTGAGCGGAAAGCAGAGGCTTTAACCCACTGAGCCACCCAGGCACTCCCCCCGAAGTTATTTTATATGTGGATGGCAACTTTAATAGTATTCCAGCTCTGAAAAATAATTCTCTCATTCATTTCCAATGACAGAAGCAGTAGGGGTGTTTTGACATTTATATAAAAAGCAGTATTGACATGGGACGCTTGAGTGCCTCAGTCAGTTAAGCGTCTGCCTTCGGCTGGGGAGTCCTGCATCGGGCTCTTTGCTCAGTGGGATGCCTTCTTCTCCCTCTGCCTGCCTCTCCCCCTTCTTGTGTGCTTGCACATGTGTGCGTTCTCTTTCTGATAAATAAATAAAAAACTTAAAAAAAAAAAACCAATATTGACATACAATACTGCACATGAGGGTTCATTCTGAACTATATTTCCTATCTTAATTATTTTTTATTTTTATATTTAACTTTCAAAAATTTTAGATGAGGAGTAAAAAGGCTTATGGGAGCAGTCTTCCAGAAAATGTGTTAAGCATATCTTTGCTTTAAATGAAATACTGGTATTGTTTCTTAGCAGCCTTTTCTCTAATGGTTTCCTAATTATTGAGATATAGTACATGCTATTCAACTCACCCCTTTTATTTTCTTTTCTTTTTTAAAAAGATTTTATTTATTTGTCAGAGAGCGCAGGCATATTTTATTTCATTTTATTTTTAAATAATCTCTATACCCAGCATGGGGCTCAGACTCACAACTCAGAGATCAAGAGTTGCATGCTCCAACTGAGCCAGCCAGGTGCACTTCAATTTACCTGTTTAAACTATATGGTTAATGACTTTTAGTTTGTTCACAGAGTTTTGCAACATCACCACAATTATTTTCACCAGCCCCAAAAGAAACCCTGTACCTTTGTCACCCCTATTTTCTGCATCCCCTCCTCCGTCAGCCCTAGGCTAAGATACTAATTTACTTGCCATCTTTATAGATTTATCTCTTCTGGGCATTTCATAAAAATGGAATGTATAATATATAGTCTTCTGTGACTGGCTTCTTTGACTTAGACAAATGCTGAAAACATGCTGTTGCAGTGTGTATCAGTCCTTCATTCCTTCTTATTGGTGAATGATACACGCTTGTATGAATGTATCACATTTTGTTTATTTGTTCATCAGTTGATGGATATTGGGGTTACTTCTACTTTTTAAATTTTTTTTTAAAGATTTTATTTATTTATTTGACAGAGATCACAGGTAGGCAGAGAGGCAGGCAGAGAGAGAGGAAGGGAAGCAGGCTCCCTGTTGAGCAGAGAGCCTGATGCAGGGCTCGATCCCAGGACCCTGGGATCATGACCTGAGGCGAAGGCAGAGGCTTAACCCACTGAGCCACCCAGGCGCCCCTACTTCCACTTTTTTAAAAAATATTTTATTTTTATTTATTTGACAGCAAGAGAATGCATACAAGTAGGAGGAGCAGCAGGCATAGAGAGAGGGGGAAGCAGGCTCCCCGCTGAGTAGGGAGCCTGATGCGGGTTCGATCCCAGCACCCTGGGATCATGACCTGAGCCGAAGGCAGACTCGTAACTGACTAATCCATCCAGACACCCCATTTCTACTTTTTGGCTATTATAAATATTGATGCTATGAACATTCATGTGTATTTGTATGGGCATATATTTTCATTTCTTTTGGATATGTGCTTTGGATGGAATTTCTGGGTCATATATGGTAACTCTGTGTTTAACCTTTTGAGGGACTGCCAGACTGTTTTCCAAATTGGCTGTACCATTTTACATTACCACTAATGGTGTATGAGGGTTGCAGCTTCTCTACATTCTTGCCAACCTTGTTATTATCTGTGTTTTGGTTAGAGACATCCTAATGGAAATGAAGTGGTATCTCATTGTGGTTTTGATTTGCATTTACCTAAATAGTGGTATTCTGAAATAAAAATTTTTTAAAAAGATTTTATTTATTTATTTGACGGAGAGACAGAGATCACAAGGAGGCAGAGCAGCAGGCTGAGAGAGAGAGAGTGAAGGGGAAGCAGGCTTCCTGGTGAGCAGGGAGCCCGATGCGGGGCTCGATCCCAGGACCCTGAGATCATGACCTGAGCCGAAGGCAGAGGCTCAACCCACTGAGCCACCCAGGTGTTCCTGAAATAAAAAAAATTTTCTTAAAGATTTTATTTATTTATTTATTTGACAGACAGAGATCACAAGTAGGCAGAGAGGCAGGCAGAGAGAGAGGGAAGCAGGCTCCCTGCTGAGCAGAGAGCTTTCTGGTGAGCAGGCTTCCTGGTGAGCAGGGAGCCCGATGCGGGGCTCGATCCCAGGACCCTAGGATCATGACCAGAGCTGAAGGCAGAGGCTTTAACCCACTGAGCCACCCAGGCACCCCGGAGTTACCACTCTTAAAAGAGCTTTTTTTCCTGCATTTCCCATTACTAGATATAGGGAAGTGATATTTTTTTGTTGTTACTGGATTTTTCAGTTCTAAAATTTGCATATGGTTTTTCTTTATGCCTTCTGTTTCTGTACTAAGACTTTCTGTCTTTCCATTCAGCAGTGAATGTTTGATCTCATTTGTTTCGTCATTTTTATAATGGCTTCTCCAGTGTCTTTGATAGGTCTAAAATCTGTCTCATGTTGTTGATTATCTTTTCCTAATTGAATTGAGGCTTTTCCTGGTTTTTTATATGCTGAGTAATTCTGGATTATATTGCAGACATTTTTTTTAAAGATTTTATTTATTTATTTGTCAGAGAGAGAGAGTGAGCACTGGCAGACGGAGGCAGAGGGAGGCAGAGGGAGGCAGAGGGGGAAGCAGGCTCCCTGCTGAGCAAGGAGCCCGATGTGGGACTCGATCTTAGGATGCTGGGATCATGACCTGAGCCAAAGGCAGCTGCTTAACCAACTGAGCCACCCAGGCATCCCTATTCCAGACATTTTTAATATTATGTTATGAGTTTTTGAGTCTCTTTAAATCCTATGCAGAGGTTGATATATTTGTTGTATTCAGTCATTGTATTAGATCATTGATTCTGATCATTTAGGCAGCAAGTTCCAATCCATCTTCTTTTGGTTGTGGTTCCAGTGTCAGTTGAGTTTCCAAAGCCTGTGCACTGTTATTTGATCTGTTTCATGTGTGCACCACCCAGTGGCCAGTGTGGAACCTGGACACTGCTCTGTCAGGATTTTAAGTCTCAGACTTTGTTGTAATGTTTAAATTCCAGTCCATGCATGTGCTGTTAAGAGGTGAACCCAGGAGTCAAAAAGAACTTTGCTGCACTCCTCCCTCCTCTCAGTATCCATAGTACTTTCCTTTCCCTGGAGCTGCCATTTTCAGTTGAAGGCTGGTACTTTAGTTACCCTCCTGTGGCCACACACTTTCTACTACTCTGCTTGTGTCCAGAGCCAAGCTATAGGACAACAGAGAGAGAGAGAGAAAGGGAGTTTGGCCCGTCCTCTTGGGATTATAGGTGTTCTGATTAGAGAGTGTGATAGGCTGAATAATGTCTGCCCCCCACCCCCAATCTCCAGGTCCCAATCCCTGGAACCTGCATATGGCATGTGTCTGTGGAATTGTAGTAATAAATGCCCATGTTCTAAATGCCAGGTTTATTACTTATGACTCTATGAAGATATTTTTATTTAATTAGGGATGTGTTGGGGCACCTGGGTGGCTCAGTGGGTTAAAGCCTCTGCTTTCCACCCAGGTCATGATCTCAGGGTCCTGGGATAGAGCCCCGCATTGGGCTCTCTGCTCAGCAGGGAGCCTGCTTCCCTTCCTCTCTCTCTGCCTACTTGTGACCTCTGTCTGTCAAATAAATAAAATCTTTAAAAAAAATTAGGGATGCCTTTCTTGATTACAGGGGATAGGTTTATATAATTATGTGTTTTTGGTTGTTTAAGTCTCCAATTCCAGATTTTCAACAGAGATGACCAAAAATTTACTGTGAGGGTGACATTGTTCTAATGATGATACTGAAAATATTTGTAACCTGTCCTCCTTTGTTATGCAATGAATATTCCAGTTGCCCCATTAATTAATAAAGTCCAGCTGTAGATATAGTATTGGGCACATTCTTATACAAGATGAGTTAGGTTTTGTTTTTCCCATTTCTCATAGAGTTATATAGTATTTATGTAATGGTTGAGTGGTACAGTGTTTAGGTCAATATAAGCTACCAAAGGGTGTAGGTAAGGGCATGAACTGGCATGAGCCTGGGAAGAGCTTGCCGTGAGCATGCCACTTTTAGTTTGGAAGAACAGGTCAAGCTAATAACTATATTTTACTCTAGTCTGCTCATTCCTTGTTCAGGCAAGACCGTTTTTGACTGTGAAGTTAGTTCTCAGAAGGAACCTTGCTTACTGCAACTTTTACACTTAAGGAGTAGGAATGATAGACTACTGAATCAAATCATTGTGTGTCTCAGAGGATTTCTAAAAATCTCAGAAAATAAGTCTTCCTTCAAGACCAGACACTTATTAATGAGATAAGGAAGGTGTAGAAGGAGGAAGCAGAGTAAAGCACATGTAAAGAAGACGTATACATCTATTTTCAGTGAGCCTTCTACAGAATGTTAGTGCCAAAAAAGACCAGTTCAGTTGTTTATTTCTCTTCCACTGTGTCTCCCATATCCCATTTGATGTCTGGCATGTAAGATGCCCAATAAATATTATGTGGAGTATAAATTTTAATTACTTACCTGGCTCTGTGAATAGTTGGTGTTTCCTCTCTTGAACTGGGAAAATGTTATGTTGTTGTTGTTGTTGTTTTTAAGATTTATTTATTTGACACAGAGAGAGAGATCACAAGTAGGCAGAGAGGCAGGCAGAGGGAGGGGGGAAGCAGGCTCCCTCCTGAACAGAGAGCCCGATGCGGGGCTTGATCCCAGGACCCTGAGATCATGACCTGAGCCTAAGGCAGAGGCCCAACCCACTGAGCCACCCAGGTGCCCCTGTTTATTGTTTTGAAATAAGTTCAGGTTCTGTATGTGTGGATCTTTGTGGAATTATTTTCCTTGGTCATTGTGCCTGTAGGAGGAAAACTAGCTATTAAATCTAGTAGTGGGGAGGAAATATTATTGAGAATACATTTAACATAAAATTTTTAAAATGATTTTTTTCCCCGTGGTACATTTATTCAAATATTCTGAAAATTTGTTCTTCCTAAAAGTTTTAATTAAAGTTTGTATTAAGGTAAATACAGATTCACATGCAGTTAATAAGAATACAGAGGGATCCTTTTTTATACTTTGCTAGTTTCCACTGAAGCTAACATTTTGCAAATGCATATCACAACTAGGATGTTGACATTGATGCTTTCTAGCCACTGATTTTCAACTGCTTTCCCCAGTTTGTGTGTGTGTGTGTGTGTGTGTGTACACTCAATTCTATGTAATTCTGTAACTGTGGGGGCTTGTGTATCCACCACTATGGTGAAGATACTAAACAGGTGGTGAAGTCATCAAAGCTTGATAGTTTGTTAACCTTTGAATTTTCTGGTGTTAGAGGCTTTTTGTTGTCACAGCGTAGAACCCATGCACAGTATGGTTTGCTGCTGTCCATTTTATTAGTCTTTTCCCAGCAGAATTCCTTTCGTTTCTAGTAATGATTTGGTTTGGTTTATGGTACTCTTGTTTCCTGAGAATGGAAGTCCCTTTTCAGTTCTGTTTGAGGATCCTATCATTTGTCTAGACAACCCTGAGAAAAAGATCAGAAGCTTAATTGTACTGATATTATTAAAGCTGTATATTGAAAAGTTTTGGGACTGAATAATAGCCCCTATTAGTTTTTCATTGTCTGTCTCTCTCTCTCTTTTTTTTTTTTTTTTTTTTCCTCTTATAGGGTCAGGATTATTTTTTCATTAATCCCGGGAAACCAGCCTTTTTGCTTTGAAAGAGAGTAGGATATTTATTTAATACCTTTAAACTCCAAAGAGATACTATCTGAATTTTTTAATTATCTTGACTCTTTTTCTTATTAGGTCATTTGAGAGTATCATGCTGTAATGGCCAAGGTTATTTATTTGTTTTATCCTCTTGTGGATAGTGTCAGCTGAACCCCAAACTGGCAGTAACACTCATATGTAGTGACAGTTTGCAGGTGTTACACAAGGTATAAATAAAAGCAACTTATTTATTTGAAATCAGATCTTTCCCTCAGAGAAACTATTTAACTGTGAAGAACTTTGGTTGTTGTTTATTAATATTGTATGCTAGTTATTACCTGCTTTGTAAACATGTCATTTAGTACTTGCAACAATCATGTGTAATTGGTTTATCTTATTGGGGATGTTAACTTTGAACACTTAAGATTGTGTTTGCCTTAGTGAATTCACAAATTTTAACTGATATTTTGTTTAAGTTACATGATTGTCATGATGCAGGTACTGATATTATTACCATTTAATGAATGAGGCAAAGGTACAAGACTTAATTAAGGAAGTTAATTTACTTGCCTAAGGATTAAAGCTAATACGTGAAGGGTGCCTGGGTGGCTCAGTGGGTTGAGGCCTCTGCCTTTGGCTGGGGTCGTGATCTCGGTGTCCTGGGATTGAGCCCCGTGTCGGGCTCTCTGCTCAGCGGGGAGCCTGCTTCCTCCTCTCTCTCTCTCTCTGCCTGCCTCTCTGCCTACTTGTGATCTCTGTCTGTCAAATAAATAAATAAATCTTAAAAAAAAAAAAAAAGCTAATACATGAATGCAAGATTCAAGTCCAGGTATCCAAATTCATATTAACTACTCTTTTATGTTGCCTCCCACTGATGATGATCATAACTAACATTTATGGACTTATTTATCATGTGCTTGGCACTGTGCTAAACATGTTATGTAAATTATCTCAGTTCTCACCACACCTTGTGAGGTTTAGGTGCTATTACTGTTAATCTTGTTTTCTAGACAGATAAGCAGAAGTTATATAATTTGTCCAAGAACTCACAGTCCCTGAATAGAAGAGCTAGGATTTGATCAATTTGAGCTCATGTCTATTTGGTTCTTAACTACTGTGTTGCACTGAAAATTGCAGGCTTATACATTGATTTGTCATGTCAGCCCTTTTATATAAAATATATAGCATATATAGAAAACTATCTTGTCCTGTGACTACGACTTCATTTTTCACCCATGTTAGGTCTCTGTCAATATGATATAGTACGTGAGGGTAATTGGAAAATGCTTTTTTTTTCTCTCTTGTATTTTTTAACAGATGATAAATTCTCATGGTTCAGATTTTTAAAAAGAACAAAAGGACAATGAAAAATTTCCTTTCCTTCCAGTTCCCTGGCCACCTAGTTTCTCTTCCTGAAAGGAAGGATCTTACCATTTTTTGACATATTCTATCAAAGATGTATCTTAACAAATAAAATTGGGATATTTACTCTTTTTTTTAAATTGACATTATATCAGTTTCCTTAGGTTTCTAAAACACTTTGTTACCCTGTAGTTGTGAGTTTTTTTGCAGTATCTAACTCTTGGGGATTTCTTTGCTTTGCTTTTTTGGTGAGGACATTTAATTTCTATTCTCATTAGAAGTTTGAATTATATAATACAGTATTATCAACTGGAGTCACTGTTTTACATTAGAATCCGAGATCTTATTCATGTTACAGCTGAAAATTTGTACACTTTTACCCACCTGTCCCTATTTCCCCTACTCCCCAGCCCTGACAACCACTTCCCTACTCTCTGTTTCTTAGAGTGTGAATTTCTTTTCTTTTTTCTCTTCTCCCCTCCCTTCTTTTTTTTTTTTTCCCCCTCCCTTCTTTTCTTACTTAAATATTCCATGTGATACTGGGAAGTATTTGTCTTTCTCTGTCTGGCTTATTTCACATGGTATAATGCCCTCAGGGCTTATCCATGTTGTCACAAATGACAGGATTTCATTTTTTCCTGAGTAATATTTCAACTTGTATGTGTGTATCCATCCATCTTGTCCCAAATGGCAAGATGTCATTCTTTTTTTTATGGCTGATTTATATTCCATTGTATATAAATGCCACATCTTTATCCATTGATCTATTGATCTATTGATCTATTGATGGATGTAGTGATTCCATATCTTGGCTATTTGTAAACTATTGCAATGAACATAGGGTGCATATATATTTTCAAATTAGTGTTTTCATTTTCTTTGGATAAATACTTAGAAATGGAATTGCTGGCAGATGTGAGGTGGTATCTCATTGTGGTTTTGATTTGCATTTCCCTGATGATTAGTGATGTTAAGCATCTTTTCATGTGCCTGTTGGCCATCTGTTTGTGTTCTCTATTATATAATGTCCATTCAACATTCCCACCTTTTTCCCCCCTCTTCCCACTTTTTAATTGGATTATTTTTGATAGTGAGTTGTGTAAGTTCTTTATATATTTTGGATATTACCCTCTTATGGTTATATATATAATTTTCAAATATCTTCTCCCATTCAGTAGGTTGCCTTTTCATTTTGCTCATGGTTTCCTTCACTGGGGGAGTTTTTTTTAGTTTGATGGAGTTCCATTTATTTTTGCTTTTGTTAACCCTTCCCCGAGGAAACAGATCCAAAAAATACTACTAAGACTCATGTCAAGGACCTTACTAAGTTTTCTTCTGGGAGTTTTATGGTTTCTGATCTTACATTAAGGTCTTCAATCCATTTTTAGTTTGTTTGTATACTTGTTATAACGAAAGTGGTCTTGGTTTCATTCTTTTGCATAAACTTGTCCAGTTTTTCCAGCATCCATTTGTTGAAGGGACTGTGTTTTCCCCATTGTATATTCTTTTTCTCCTTTGTTGGAGATTAATCGACCAAATAAACATGGGTTTATTTCTAGACTCACTGTTTTGTTCCATTGATCTATGTGTCTGTTTTTGTGCCAGTACCATACTGCTTTGACAGTTGCAGCTTTGTAGTATAGTTTGAAATCTGCGGTTGTGATATCACCAGCTTTGTTGTTCTTTCTCTAGCTTGCTTTGGTTACTAGGGGGTCTTTTATGGTATCATATAAGTTTTAGGATTATTTGTTCTGGTTTTGTGAAAAATGCCATTGGTGTTTTGATAGGGATTGCATTGAATCTGTATGTTGCTTTGGGTAGTATGGACATTTTAGCAATAATAATTCTTCCATTTCCTGAGCATGGTATATATATATTCATTTCTTTGTGTTTCTTCAGTTTCTTTTATCAGTGTCTTATAGTTCTCAGAGTTCAGGTCTTTCATCTTCTTGGTTAATTCATTCCTAGGTATTGTATTGTTTTTGCTGTGTTTGTCTATAGATGATAGCTTTCCCCCACCAAGATTTATTTATTTATTTTAGAGAGAGAAATTGAGCAGAGTGAGGAGCAGAGAGAGGAGAGAGTGTCTTAAGCACACTCCCTGCTGACCACAGAGCCCAATGCAGAGCTTGATCTCATGACCCTGAGATCAGCACCTGAGCTGAACCCAGGAGTTGGACGGTAAACCAACTGCACCACTCAGGCGTGCCCAGATGATAGCTTTTCTAATAGTTGTGAGGTGATAGCTCATTGTGGTTTTGATTTTCATTTTTCCAGTGATTAGTGATGCTGAGCACCTCTTCATATACCTATTGATTATTTGTATGTCTTTGGAAAAATGTCTGTTTGATCCCTCTGCTATTTTAAGAATCAGGTTTTTGTTTTTGTGTTATTGTACTATATAATAGCTTACAACATATGTGTGTTATTATGTATATGATTTGCAAATATTTTCTCCCATTCCATAGGTTGCCTTTGCATTCTTTTGTTCGTTTCTTTTGCTGTGCAGAAGCTTTTTAGTTTGATGTAATTCCAACTTGTTTAATTTGTTGTGGTTGCCTAGAATGAATATATGTATCTTTGGTTACTGAGGGAACGAGTAAGAGGGTAATGTCTTGGCACAAAGTTATTATTACCATCCTTCAAAATAGTATTTAGAGGGCACTTGGGTGGCTCAGTCGGTTGGGCATCTGTCTTTGGCTTGGGTCACGATCCCAGCATCCTGGGATTAGGTCCTGCATCGGGCTCCCTGCTCAGTAGGGAGCCTGCTTCCCCCCTCTCCCACTCCCTGCATCCTGCTTATGCCCTCTCTCGCTCTCTTTCTCAAATAAATAAATAAAATGTTAAAAAAATAGTATTTAGAGTCCCTATCTTTTTAAAGACCTAGGGCAGCAGTGGGGTGTGACAGCACCTCACTAGCATTCCCTAGTGCTGTTGACTTCTCTGCAGGTTTATTATTGCCAGTAGCCAATGTATATAGCGCTGAAAGTTGTGTTCTATGATCAGGTGCCCCATTATTTCTTGAACTGGATTCCTAGAAATGAGAGGAAGGAATGAACAAAAAAGGTAGTCAAACGTGTTACTATCTTGCTTGATTGATCCCATCCTTAGAGGAATGGTAGTCCAGGTTCTGTGAATGTGATTTTGTTTAGATTTATCATTTCTGGGATATAGGGACTTGATAATGTCTCCCATCCCTACTCCAGTTGCTCACTCTGTTTCTTTAGCTTATTTTTGTTTGCCTAATAATCTCAGCAGTGGAGGCTGGGAAGGATCAGGTAAGGGAGGCATGATGAGCAGAGACATATTCATGTTGTGTTTTTATTACCTGTTTTAACACATGGTACAGGCATATCTCTCTGGAAATAATATTTGTAAATGATGACTGCATTCCTATACTAGCTCCCAAGCTTATTTAGTTCATAATAACACAGATGGAATACATACATTCACAGAAGTATGCTTTTAAAGTCCTTATAATTGTTAATTATTCAGTATTATAGCCACATTATAATTTAGGTAGAATTTTGGAGGTTAGCTAGGGTCATTAATTATGAGGGGAAATGCATTTTGTATTCTAAATAGTCATTTTTACAAACTGTAGATGTATAGTGTGTTTGTAAGTTGGGAACGATTTCCTTATTTCTTAGTAAATAGAATTACTTGTGAGTTATTTAAGGGTTACCTTTGGGGTAGGTTTTGTTTGATTTTGCTAGTCAGTCTTAAGATTTTCTAAGTAATTCCATGACACTATAGACTTGGACTGGATGAGTGAGTTGGGTCAGGACTCCAGTAAGTAACTTTCTTTGCTGGATCCTCCTGAGCTGAGAGGGCAGAGACGCATTTGGAATAAAATATACAGAATAAAATTTGCCATTTTAACCATTTTTAAGGACATTTCAATGGCATTAATTAAATTCACTTAATTGAATTAATTGAATTCATCACTACTATCTTTGTCTAAAATATTCTTATCACCCTAAAGAGAAACTCTGTACCCATTAAGCAGTAAAAAGGCCTTCCCCCAACCCCTTGCCTTACGGTTCACTATCTGCCTTTGTGATCTGTTTATTCTAAATATTTCATATAAATGGAATCATACAGTATTTATCTTTTTGTGCTGCTCATTTCACTTTACATAATGTTTTCAAGATCTATCCATGTTGTAGCATGTGTTAAAACTTTGTTTCTTTTTATGGCTCAGTAATATCTCATTGTAACTAATAAAAGTGGTTAAGTTTTTTCTCACAATATCCTTCTGTTCAACATTTCTCTTACATTGTTAAAGTTTTTTATCTTGCTGATTGTTGTATGTTTTAAGTTGATGTGGCAGATCAGCTTGAAGATGTAGGATGTCTTGAATTCAGTGAAATTTTTGTTTATGGTTCCATCCTGTTTAAATTTGGGGGCATTGAAATAGTTTGGTATATGCCCCTGACCTAGTTCCAGTCTCATTTTCTGGCTTTAGAGATGGTGGTGGAGCTAGAGGCAACTGGGAATTTTGGCACAGTATCATGATCCCAGAGTTTGTGCTACTAGAACCCCCATTGGAAATCTTTCACCTCTTAGAGATGGAATTCAGCTATATGAATTGGGAAATGGAACCTTTCCTTCTAGGCCTGTGAATAAGTCCTTTTCTCCTGCTGCTTCTTAACCATAGTTAATATGCATACTAGTTAATCTCATGCTGTTCTCTAGATGGAATTAGATTAGTGAACAGTAGGAGAATATTCTTTAATCAGTACCATGCGACATAAAATTGTATTAACTTAAACAAAAAGGTCATAGCTTTCTTAGCTAAAATTTTCAAGCTTAATCTTGTTTTTCTATCCTTATATATACTGAGTTTTAAAGAAACTCTAAATACATTTCGCCCAAGATGAATTTGATTCTATATTGTTACCTATTTTATTAGTCACTTTTGTCATTTATAAATTTAATACATTTGACTTCTATGTCAAATCCAAATCACTGATAAAAAGATGTTTAATAGGGCGCCTGGGTGCCTCAGTCAGTTAAGCATTAGCCTTTGGCTCATGATCCCGGGGTCCTGGGATCCAGCCCCACATGGGGCTCCCTGCTCAGTGGGGAGCCCATTTCTCTTTCTCTAGCTCCCCCTGCTAATGCACGTGCTTGCTCTCTGTCAAATGAATAAATGAAATCTTAAAAAAAAAGATGTTTAACAGTTATAATAAAAATAAGGTCCAGTTAGAACTTCCTTGGAGTCTTTTTTCCAAGGAAGATATAGAATTTTTAAACAATATTTTTTGTGTTTATTCGCAGTCATATTTGCATGGCCCTGAGTATGATTATTAAGTCTACAGTTTGCCATAATATCTAAAATATAGTATTATGAGATCTTGTCAAATACTTGTCTGAAGAAAGTAAGCATATATTTACTTTAATTCTTACTGGTTAATTTGATTACCATTTAAAATTTCTGGAACATGGTATTTGTCATAACATGGAATCTAAATTTTTTGTAACTTATAGGCTAACTTTGGTTTAGGCATATGAGGGAGGTGGTCTCTTTCTTATGTGATCTCATAGAAAGGTGTATTATTTAAAAATTCACTTTTATAGTGGTTTGAATTGAGCCCTTTTTCAAAGTAGTAGAAAAATGTAAGAATTGGTATATTTAATGATTAAAAGATTGCTTTATTCATTTGATTTACATTTCCGTCCTAAGATATTGAGCATCTTTTCATGTGCTTATTGGTCATTTGTATATCTTCATTGGAGAAATCTCTAAGTCATTTGCCCATTATTTATTTTCTGGTTTATAAAGTCTCCTAGTTTTTGTTTTTGTTTGCTTTTTCATTTGCTCATAATTGGGTTGTCTTTTTGTTGTTGAATATAGAATCCTAGGCTGTGTACAGACATTTTTTCCTTCCTTTCAGCACTTTAAATGTGTTCCTTTTATTGTCTTCTGGCTGGCATGTGTTTTTTTCTGATTAGAAGTCAGTGATTATTTTTATTTTTGTTTTGCTATGTAAGGTGTCCATTTTTCCCCCCTTGGTGCTTTCAAATTTTTCATTGTTTTTTCATGAATTTATGATACGCTTTAGTTTGTTCTTCTGTATTTATATTGTATGAATTTCTTCGAGAATCTTAGATCTGTGATGGAACTTGAGAGAGATCTTTTCCACTATCTTTCAGATATGTTGTTTTCTGTCTCCCCTTCCTTTTTCTTGGCCTCCAATTACATGCATGCAAAAATGGTGATTTTTCACATGACTGGAACTCTGATTTTCTCCCTTTTATTTACTTGCCATCTCCTCACCACCTCCCATTTGTAGCCTTTTTTTCTCACTGTACTTCAGTTTGGATAGTTACAACTGTTCTGTCTTTAGGTTCACTGATCTTTTATTTACCAGTGTTGCATATGCTGTTAAGGTTCTACAGTAAACTTTTTCAGGTATTGTTATTTTCTTTACTCTAAAAATTACATTTTTTCTTTTAAAATACAGTTTCAGGGGCGCCTGGGTGACTCAGTTGGTTAAGCCTCTGCTTTTGGCTCAGGTCATGATTTTGGGGTCCTGGGATCGAGCCTTGCATCGGGCTCTCCATTCAGCAGGGAGCCTGCTTCCCCCTCTCTCTCTGCCTACTGGTGGTCTCTCTCTCTATGTCAAACAGATAAATAAAATCTTAAAAAAGTAAAATAAATTAAAATAAAATACAGTTTCAGGGGCATCTGGGTGGCTCAATCTGTTAAGTGTTTGCCTTTGGCTCAGGTTATGATCCCAGGGTCCTGGGATTGAGTCCTGAATCTGGCTCCCTGTTCAGTGAGGAGCCTGCTTCTCCCTCTCCCCCTTCTCCACTGCTCATGTGTGTACATGCTCACTCTCTCTCTCTCAAATAAATGAAATCTTTAAAAATTTTTTTTAAAAAATATGTAGTTTCAGTTTTCATGTTCATATCTTCATTTAAATCCTTAAGCTTATTTAATTGTTATTTTCACCTTCTTTCATAGTTTTTATCATCTTTGTCATTCTTTTGCCTGATTTTATTTCTGGTGATTGTTTGCATTTTCCCTCTTCTTATATCTAGTATTGTTTATATCCGCTGGATATTATAAAAATTTTTAATAAAGATTTTATTTATTCAGTTGAGAGAGAAAGAGCATGAGCAGAGGGGAGAGGCAGGGGGAGAGGGTGAAGTAGACTCCCCACTGAGCAGGAAGCAAGGTAGGGCTTGATCCTGGAACTCCAGATCATGACCTGAGCTGAAGGCAGATGCTTAACTATCCAAACCACACAGGTGTGCCAGATACTTGGAGAGAGAGAGAGATTTATTTATATATTTTAGAGAACGAGAGAGAGTGAGCATGGGGTAGGGGGTAGAGGGAGAGGGAGCAAGAAACCCAAGCCAACTCTGTGCTGAGTGTGGAGTCTGTAGCTGGGCTTGATCCCACCACCCTGCAGTCACAACCTGAGCTGAAACCAAGAGTCAGAGGCTTGACCAACTGTGCCATCTAGGCACCCATAAATTTTTTTAAAAGATTTATTTATTTTAACAACAACAACAACAACAACAACAAAGATTTATTTATTTTTAGAGAGAGGGAGAGAGAGAGAGAGAGAGTGAACATGCAAGTTGGTGCAAACAGCAGGGGGTGGGGCAAAGGGGGAGAGAAAAATCTTCAAGCCGACTCCCTGCTGAATGCAGAGCCCTACACTGTCTGTCTCACCACCCATGAGATCATGATCTGAATGGAAACCAAGAACTAGATTCTTAACTGACTGGGTCACCCAGGTGCCCTTCTACTGGATGTTATAAACTTTATGTCTTGAGTACTTAAATTTTGTTGTCTTCATTTAAAGAGTGCTAGCTCTTTTTTATTCTAGCACACAGTGCAATTAGTTGCAGATTAGTCTAATCCTTCTGAGGCTTGTTTTAAATTTTTGTTTTGTTGGATCTTGAGTAGCCTCTACTGTAAATCTTGTTTAGCTTGAATAGTGAGAATTGATTCTTCTGGAGTTTCTTGTAAATGCACTGGATATTGATGGAGATCTCTCTTCTGAATGGTCAACTCCATATGAGCTTTGAGTACTGTTCAGTTTCCCAATACCTGGTAGTTTTCCTTAGTATTTGTTCTTTTTTTGTGGAATTTACATTATGCACCTGTATGTTATTTGGACTTTCATCAGGTCCTTTATTATTTTCTGAAGCTAAGTCTGATTCTGTCTTAGGATATTTCTATATAGAATTTACAGAAAAGGAAAATTTGATTAGTATTATGAAATGCATTTGAATTAAAGAAACATTTAGTTGGAACAGACTCTGCAAAGGCAGTAATGTAAACAAATACTTTTTGTCTTTAAAAGGAAAAATCTTTCCAACACATATGTAGAATCAGAGTTTGCATTTGAATAGCAATATTGGAAGTTTTATGGGTATTAACTATGTTTTATGTAAATAAATACTTCATGTTTTCACAGATTATGTACCGGGGTCTTATCATGTGCTTGAATTATTCTTTGACCCTCATCAACATACAGTGTGACTCATTTTGTGTATTCATGTTATGTGTTTGTCATTAAACCATGAAGACAGTTTTAGGCTTACAGGTTGGTAGACTCAAGGTATCAGGGTCTTTGGGAAAGTATGTGGGTTCCCCCCACCACTTTTAGCTTTTATACCTTTTTTTTTTTTAATGCTGTGTGAGTCAGTATAGATGATGCTACACTTTTATAACATGTTTTCCCTAAAATAGAAGCATGAGATAACACAAGCTATTTTTCACTCATAAAAATTCTGTTGATGGAGTTAGGTGATTCCCTGTAACAGTTCCTTTGTGTATTGGTTCAGCTTTCCAGGCAGTATCAGTTCTTATGGCATTTTTACTGCATATCAGAAAGAGCTTCTATAAATCACCAAGGGAGAGATGGTCATTCCAGGGAGGGTTCTCTTGCCTGCAGTTAGGTATTTAGCCAAGAAGTCACATATGTCATTCTGTCCTAAGCCTTTGGTCACAAATAGTCATATCTTTTCTATCCTGTACACACCCACTCTCACCAGTCCTAAAAACAAAGCTGAGTAGTAATGAGCATTGCCCTTAACATTTCATAAATGTTAGAGTATTATATTGTCAGTTGTCACATAACCAGTGCTTTAAAAATAACTTTTTGGGGATAAAAAAAGATAATACATATTAGAGTTAGATGCATGATGATTTCTGGAATATTAATAAAAGGTGGAAATACATATGCCTTAGAATTCAGGAAATATGTTGCTTTTTCTGGGCCTCTTTTCCTCATCAGTCAGATGAACTTTTGAACTCGGTAGCTTTGGAAGGTTATTACTGTTCTTATATTTTGGGAATGAGGTTACCAGTATGTTTCAGCATTCCAACCACGCGTATTCAAAACAAAATCTTATGCATTTTAGAAATACTTGCAAAACTGAAAATCATATCTTACCCAAAATTCCTTGATTAACTTTATCCTCACTATAATCTCTTTGTGTTAAAGTCAGCTAGGTGGTCAGAAATGAAGAGCCTTCATCATTAAGTTAAAGCAGTGGGAAAAGGGATGCCAAAGATAAAGTGCTTATGCATTGAGTTTGTGATCATTTGGGATTTTGTAGTTTAATTTTTTTTTAAAGATTTTATTTATTTATTTGAGAGAGAGGCAGTGAGAGAGCATGAGCGAGGAGAAGGTCAGAGGGAGAAGCAGACTCCCCGTGGGGCTGGGAGCCCGATCGGGACTCGATCCCGGGTCTCCGGGATCATGACCTGAGCCGAAGGCAGTCGTCCAACCAACTGAGCCACCCAGGCGTCCCTGTAGTTTAATTTTTAATAGATTTCACCAAAACGGTATCATTCTTGCTGGTAATGGCTTTCATTTCATGTAATACTAAAGAATGTATATAACATGTTATAGATCTACGAAGTGGTTAAGAGTTCAGTTTCAGGAACCTGTCTTGCCCGGGTTTTGAATCTTGACTCTGCCACCTCATTAATGTATGAGTGGACCATCTCCTTGGGCTCTAGTTTTCCTCAACCACAAAGTGGGGACACCAGTAATACCTTCCTCGTGGAATTGTCTTAAGGCTTAATACTTAAAGCACTTACCACAACTGTTGTATGGCACATAACAGGTCTTTAAATATTGGGTGTTTGGGGTTTTTTTGGGTGTTTTTATAATTATAAAAATAATAACTTAATGGAGTTAATGTTGGGTTAAACACCACAGTGCTGTGATTTAGTAAGTAGTTTCTTGCTGAGTGGCAGTGTAAGGATGGAGATTTACGAAATACCCTTGTACGTGTAGAATGCAATAGTGTGTGTCCAGTTCCTTTCTCCCATCTTCTGTGCTATTGTCATGTGTTTTAATTTTACACATGCTATAAACACATTACATTTTTACTCCTGTTCCTTTAGACAGCCGGTTATCTTTTAGAGCAATTAAAAATAAGAAAAAAACTATATTTATATGTACCTTCATTTCTGCCATTTCCTTTTCTTTGGTTTTTGTATAGGCACATGTATCTAGTTTGGTATTGTAGTTCCTTCAGCCTAAAGTACTTTTCTCCCACTTCTCTGTGGTACAGCTTTGCTGGTAATGACTTCTTTGTTTTTATTTTCCTGAAAAAGTCTATTTGACCTTTCTTTTTGAAAGATATTTTCTCTGAGTTTAGGATTCTCAGTTTTTTCTTCTTAGTGTGGTAAACATGCCACTACACTTCTTCTGGCTTAACGTAGTTTTCAATGAGAAGTGCTTCTCTCAATGTAGTATGTCTTTTTTCTTATTGGTGCCTTAAAGATTTTCTTTTTATCTTTGGTTTTGAGTAGTTTGACTGTGGTTTCTCTAGTTGGTTTTGGAAGTCAGAGGTATAATTTATCCTGCCTGTTCTCAGACAGCTTCTGTTTGTGGTTTTGTGTCTTTATTAGTTTTGGAAAATTCTCAGCATTTATCTCTTCAGATACTTCTTCTGCTCCATTCTCTTTTACTTCTAGGATTTCTTTTTTTTTTTTTTAATTTTTTAAAAATTTATTTATTTGTTAGAGAGAGAGGGAGAGAGAGAGCAAGCGAGCACTGGCAGACAGAGTGGCAGGCAGAGGCAGAGGGAGAAGCAGGCTCCCTGCCGAGCAAGGAGCCCGATGTGGGACTCGATCCCAGGACGCTGGGAACATGACCTGAGCCGAAGGCAGCTGCTTAACCAACTGAGCCACCCAGGCGTCCCTACTTCTAGGATTTCAACTGCATGTGTGTGTTAAATCACTTGATTGTTCCACAGCTCTTGGATTTTTTTTTTTTCCTTTCTGCCCACACATATTTCCCCCTCTGTTTCATTTTGGACAGTCTCTTACTTGACTCTCTTGAGTTTATTGTTGAGCCATTCCAAAGGTTTATTGAACTCTTTGTTCCCCTGTTTTTCCTTTATCAGGGTGGTTTTTTCCTTTCCTTCCTTGTAGAACTTAAATTTGGTTGAAAGATGGGTGTTTTATACTGGACAGTAGAGACTGAGGGCAGTAGTATTTATGCCTGGCTAGGTCTTTAGCATGGGTAGTTGAGTCAGTCTCGTTGAGCTACATTTTGTATTGCTGGACACCCACAGTGCATGGTAGGCCTCAAATTCTAGTCTAGAGTTATAACCTTTTTTAGGGTAAGATCTCATTTGCCAGAGGATTTTTCTTTTCTTTCCTTTCCTTTTCTTTTTCCTTTTCCATTCCTTTTCTTCAAGATTTATTTATTTATTTGAGAGAGAGTATGCAGGAGTAGAGGGAGAGAGAGAATCTCAAGCAGACTCCCTGCTGAGAGTTGAGCCCAACCCAGGGCTCCATCCCAGCACCCTGAGAGCATGACTGGAGGTGAAATCAAGAGTCAGATGCTTAACTAAGCCACCCAGGTGCTCCACCAGAGGATTTTTCTAATGTCTGCTCTACCTTCAACTTTGGATCTTACTTTCTTAGTTGTTACAGTACCTCAGAGAGGGTCTTTCTGCCTAATCTTCCCTCCCCAGCAGTAGACTGATATTATTTATTGTCAGTGTTTGCTAACACAATGGGGGGGATGGGTGAGGGTGCTAGAGTGGGAGACAGTCTGTTTTCCATTTTTCTGTTTCAGTTTTAGGCAGACAGTATATTTTCAGAGACTTTCTCAATGGTTCCACCTCTCTCCCAGGGGAAAGGGATCTCTACAGGTCTAGGTCTATGATGTTTTCTACCCCTTACTCAGGGATAGAAGGTGTTTTCTGTTAGCTTCCTTCAGTTTATGCAGAGTTCAACTAAAAATAGTTATTCCATAGAGTATATCTGTTAAGATTTTTTTTTAATGTTTTTTGTGTTCTGATCTGAAGCCATCTCCCTAGGCGTTTTCCTAGACTTTTCTATCAGTGGCACCAGAGATGCAGAGTTTTTGGCATCAAGAATATTACTAAATATATTTGTAAATACCATTTAATAAATAATATATTTTCACTTTTCATATTGACTATATAAGTTTTATTTCCTTAATTCTTCTTTTATTGAAGTATAGTTGATACATCATGTTAAATTAGTTTCAGGTGGGGGCGCCTGGGTGGTGTCAGTTGGTTACCAACTGCTTTCTGCTCAGGTCATGCTCTCAGGGTCCTGGGATCGAGTCCTGCCTGGGGCTCCTTGATTGGCAGGGAGTCTGCTTCTCCCTCTCTCCTTCTGCCCCTCCCCTGGCTTGGGCTCTGTGTCTTCTTGTCAAATAAATAAAAATAAAATCTTTAAAAAATAATTAGTTTCAGGTATACAGCATAGTGATTTAACTTCTCTATACATCATGCTGTGCTCACAAGTGTAGCTTCCATCAGTCACTGTACAATACTGTTACAGTACTATTGATTATATTTCTTATGTTGCGCCTTTTATCCCTGTGAGTTGTTCATTCTATAACTGGAAGCCTGTATCTCCCACTCCCCTTCACCCATTTTGCCTATCCTCCTCCTATTGCCCCTCTGGCAGCCATCAGTTTCTTTTCTGTATCTGTGGGTCTGTTTCTGCTTTTTGTTTTATTTGTTTTGTTTTTTAGGTTACGCATATAAATGAAATCATCTCACCATAATACTTTCCAGCTCCATCCATGTTGTCACAAATGGCTCCATCCGTGTTGTCGCAAATGTCAAGATTTCATCCATTTTGTGTGGCTGAGTAATATTCGTGTGTGTGTGTGTGTGTGTGTGTGTGTGTGTTTGTACACATACAACATCTTCCTTGTGCATTCATCTATTGGTGGACACCTGGGTTACATAAAAATAATGCTGCAATAAGTATAGGGGTGGATATATCTTTTCAAATTAGTGTTGTCATTTTCTTGGAGTAAATAGCCAGTAATGAAATTACTGGATCATATGGTATTTCTATTTTTGATATTTTGAGGAGCCTCCATACCCTTTTCTACAGGGGCTGCACAATTTATAATTTCACCAACAGTGTGCAAGAGCTCCCTTTTTCTCCAGTCTCACCAACACTTGTTATTTCTTGTGTTTTCTATTCTAGCTATTCTGGCAGGTGTAAGGTGACAACTCTGGTTTTTGTTTTGCACTTCCCTGATGATTAGTGATATTGAGCATTTTTTCGTGTGTCTTTTGGCTATCTGTATGTCTGCTTTGGAAAAAATGTCTATTCATATCCTCTGCCCTTTTTTTTTCTTAAGTACTCCATGCGCATCGTGGAGCGCATCCTGTGGGGTTTGAATTCATAACCCTGACAAGAATCAGGTGCTTAACCGACTGAGCCACTCAGGTGCCCCATGTCCATTTTTTAATTGGATGCCTGGATGGCTCAGTGGGTTAAAGCTTCTGCCTTCGGCTCAGGTCATGATCCCAGGGTCCTGGGATCAAGCCCCGCTTGATATATAAAATAAATAAATTTATTATTTGGGGTTTTTTTTTTGGTATTGAGTTGTATAAGTTCTTTATATAGTTTGGATATTAACCCCTTAACAGATATATTATTTTTCAAATATTTTTTCACATTCAGTAGATTCCCATTTCATTTTGTCGATGGTTTCCATCTCTATGCCAAAGACTTTTTATTTTTGTTTCATATTATTTATATTTTATAAATATTATATTATTATTTATTAATATTTATATTAATAGTTTTATTTTTGCTTTTGTTTCCCTTGCTTAAAGAAACATATCTTGAAAAAATGTTACAACAGCTGATGTCAAAAGAAATTATTACCTATATTTTCTTTTAGGAGTTTTATGGTTTCATGTCTCACATACAAATCTTCAGTCCATTTTTATTTTATTTTTGTGTTTTGTTTAAGAAGGTGGTCTAGTTTCCCAGACCTGTCCAGTGTTCCCAGCACCATTTATTGAAGAGACTGTTATATTTTCATTGTATAGTCTTGCCTCTTTTGTCATACATTAATTGAACATATGTATTTTTTTCTGGGCTGTTTATTCTGTTCCATTGACCTTTATATTTTTTTTATGCCAATACTGTTCTGCTTTGATTACTTTAACTTTGTAATATATCTTAAAACCTGAGAGTCCTGGCTTTGTTGTTCTTTCTCAAGGTTGCTTTGAATATTGGGGGGCGGGGAGGGGTGTCTTTTGTGGTTCCATACAAATATTAATATTGTTTGTTGTTGGTCTATGAAAGACGATGTTGGTATTTTAATAGGGATTCCATTGAATCTATAGATTCCTTTGGGTTTGAACTACTCTCTAATCATGCATTTTACTGACAAAAATTCTGCATAGCAAGTACTAGGTCAATTTGGTTGTTTTAAACGATATGGCACTTCTGACACCAAAACTGTGGGTTCTTTTCCCTATTATCAGTCAGTTTTTCAACTCTCTGGACACCAATTAGATGTTCTATAATTCAGTTCAATTCTGATACTGAGTACCTGGAATTAGTGCTGACCTCACAGATCTGATCTGCCCCCTACTTAAGATGCCAGTCACAGGTCCTGGACCTTTGTTACTTCTCACCAATTGGCTGTAAATCTAAGATTCCTCTGACTCCCTCTATGGCTCATAGAACTCAGGAAGTAATTTGTTAGAAATGGCTCACAGAACTCAGGAAGACACTTTAATTACTGTTACCAGTTTATTTTAAAGACTACAGTTCAGTAACAGCCAAATGGAAAGCGATGCTCATGGAGATGAGGGATGTGGGTGGGCAGGGAGGAAGACAAGATGCAAAACTTCCATGCCATCTCTGGGTCCACCCTTCCAGCACCATAATGTGCTCATCAACCGGGAAGCTCTCCACGCCTTGTGGTGTAGGGTTTTTTGGGGTTTTGTTTTTTAAGATTTTATTTATTTACTTGGCAGAGAGAGAGAGCCAGAGAGCACAAGCAGGGGGAATGGCAGAGAGAGTGGGAGAAGCAGGCTCCCCGCTGAGCATGGAGTCCAACCTGGGCTGAAGGCAGATGCTTAACTGAGCCACCCAGGTGCCCCGGTTTAGGGATTTTTAATGTAAGTTCACTTATGTAGGCATGGTTGATTAAATAATTGGCTGTTGATTGGTTATTGGTGATTAACTCAGTTTCTGGACCCTCGGACCCTCGACCCTCGGGAGTGAAGCTGAATATTTCTGTCCTCTAATCGCATCTTTTCCTTTGACTGGTAAACTGACATTTTGAGGCTTTGTAAATTAGGCCCACCTGGAGTCACTTCATTAGCATTCGAATGAACAGGGCTTATTGAATGAATAACAAAAGATGCTCCTTTCACCTACTTCAAGAAGGATTTTTAGAAGCTCTTGTGTCAGGAACCTGGTATAACACCAAATACATATTTCTTTTTTTTTAAATTTTATTTATTTATTTGACAGAGATCACAAGTAGGCAGAGAAGCAGGCAGAGAGAGAGAGAGAGAAAGGTGGAAGCAGGCTCCCTGCTGAGCAGAGAGCCCGATGCGGGGCTTGATCCCAGGACCCTGGGATCATGACCTGAGCCAAAGGCAGAAGCTTTAACCCACTGAGCCATTCAAGCGCCCCAAATACATATTTCTTGTTATATCACAGTATCACCCTATGGACTCAATAAAGAATTGTCGAATCAATGAATTTGTGTGATTGTTGTTGCTGTCCCTTTTTTATGCATAGCTCTTTTTATTTTTAATTACTATAATACTCATTTCTAAGAGTATAAAAAATGTCTTTTGTGGTCTCTATATATTTTAGTTTTTAGGCCACCTGAGTGGCTCAGTGGGTTAAGCGTCATCCTTTGGCTTGGGTCGTAGTCTCAGGGTCCTCAAATCAAGCCCTGCATCTGGCTCTCTGCTCACTGGGGAGTCTGCTTCTCTCTCTCCCTCCCTCTATGCTCTGTCTCTCAAATAAATAAAAGTCTTTATATTTTACTTTTAAGAAATTGAATATGTTTGACATTTAACATTGTGTAAATTGGAGGTATACAACTTGTTAATTTGATACATTTATATATTGTAATAAAGGGGCACCTGGGTGGCTCAGTGGGTTAAAGTTCTGCCTTGGGCTCAGGTCATGATCTTAGGGTCCTGGGATGGAGCCCTGCCATGGGCTCTCTGCTCAGCAGGGAGCCTGCTTCCCCCCCCCCCACTTGTGATCTCTGTCCATTAAATAAATAAATATATATATATATATATATATATATATATATATATAGTAATATGATTGCCATTCCATTTCTGAACTTTCACCTGGAGAATGTCCATCTTTCGAATAAAAATGTATGTAAGTTTTACAGAGATTGAGGGAAATTCTGTAATTACACAAAATTCTTATCACATCATTGGGGCTTTTGAAGATGGGGGGAGGAGCTTTATCTTCTTTAGCCTTCATAAGGACTCCAAAGAGAAAGAATATTCAGTGTGTGAGCCAGTGATATATGTACCTTAGAATAGATACAATGTATTTTTAGCTAGTGCAGTAACAAGATGTATGAGAGGAAGAAGAGAAAGAAACAACATCATTGCACTGAAGTTTACCAAAGCCTTATTTGGAGATGGAGACAAGATTTGTTAAAGGTGATATCAGCTTCAAATTCCTCAGCAACTGAAACATCTAATTTTGGCTTTATCATTTTTTTTCCCAGGTGATCTACTGTTCTTTTGGTGGAACATCCAAAGGACTGCACTTCAATAACTTAATAGTTGGACTTGTCCTTCTTACGAGAGGCAGAGATGAAGAGAAAGCAAAATGTAAGCACTTTTATTATCTCAGAGTGATAATACCACATCGGTGTGTAGAATAATTTACCTGAAAATTCTGATGACAGTCAAAGCATTTGAGTTGATGTTTTTCTGAAGGAAATATACAAGTGGCCAATAGGCGCTTGAAAAAATGCTCAACATAATCAGGTATTAGGGAAAGATACATTAAAATTAGAGTGCGATATCACTGCATATCTACCGGAATGGCTGAAACAAAAAAGACAAATTAGGATTGGTGAGGATGGAAAAGTTGCAATGCTCATACGTTGTTGTTGGGAGTGTAAATTAGTACTGTCACTTTCAGAAAACTGTTAGTACTTCAAACTGATACACATTGGGTTGTCATATGACCTGGCAATTCCACTCCTATGTATATATCCAAGAAAATTGAAAAAATGTTTTCATTAAAAAAATATACCTGAGTATTCACAGAAGCACTGTGCATAGTAGTCATAAGATGGAAACAACCCTAGTGCCCATCAACTGATCATTCAACATATACATGTTGAATTCAAACAAAACGTACATGTCTCTACCATAATATGCTACTTGACAATAAGAAGGAATAAAGTACAAATAAATGCTGCAACATGGATTAACCTGAAAATACGATGTTAAAGTTATAAATGCCAGTCACAGTAGGCCACATAGTATGTAATTACATGTATATGAAATGTTTGGATTAAGCAAATCCATAGACACAGTTGATTAGTGATTTCCAGAGGCTGGTAGACGATAGGAAAAATGGAAAGCAACTGCTAATGAAGGTGGGTCTCTTTTTAGGATGAAAGTTTTTATTGAAAATTTCCCAGGGAAGGGGCACCTGGATGGCTCAGTAGGTTAACCTTCTGCCTTCAGCTCAGGTCATGATCCCGGGGTCCTGGGAGTGAGTCCCAAATTGGGCTCCCTGCTTAGCGGGAAGCATGTTTCTCCCTCTGTTTCCTGGGCTTGTGCTCTCTTCTCTTTCACTCACTCTCTCTCTCAAATAAATAAGTAAAATCTTTAAAAAAAGAAAAAAAATTTCCCAGGGGAAGTAAAGGCAAATGTTTCTGTTTCATAGGATATACATAGAACATTTTGCTCTAAGAATTCCCAGGTTTTTAACCTTGGCCACTGGATGTTGGGTCTTTCTCTCTTCCTTCTTCCTTTTCTAACCTGCCTTCTGACTGCTTCCCCTAAATCTCTAAATCCCTGAATTTAGACTGTTCTTTTTAATCATTTTGCTTTTTTATAGTTTTATTGAGGTGTAATTGACTTAAAATAAAATGCAACATATATAAAGTATAGATTTTTATATGTTTAGACACATATATACCCACATCATCACAGTTAAGATATTGATTGTATCCTTAAACCCAATTAGAATTTAACTGTGATCCTGGTTTTTCAAATTAACATCCCTCTACCAACAAACAAATACTAGTGGCTCCAGGCAGCCAGTAATTAAAAATAACATTTTGGGAGGGTCACAGACATATAAACATATTTAAATTTTTTCATTTTTTAAAAAAGATTTTAATGAGAGAGAGAAAAAGAGAGAGAGAGCGTAGAAACAGAGGGGAGAGGGAGGAGGAGAAGCAGACTCCCCTTTGAGCAGGGAGTCCAATGCAGAGCTTTATCCCAGGACCCCAGAATCATGTCATGAACTAAAGGCAGACATGTAACTGACTGAGCCACCCACCCAGGCGCCCCTCTTTATTTTTATTATACTGTTGTATTAGTTTCCTAGGGCTGCCCTAATAAAGTACTGCAGACTTTCATAAGTGGCTTAAAACAACAGAAACTTACTATCTTACAGTTCTGGAAACTAGAAGTCCAAATTGAAGATATTGGCAGGGCCCTGCTCCCTCTGAAACCTATAAAGAAGAATGCTTCCTTCTTAACTTTTCATGGTGTCATGTTTGATGTTCCTTCACTTGTAGTTGCATCACTTCCAATTTCTGCCTGTCTTTTCACATGGCTTCCTTCTGACCGTGTTTTGTCTTCTCTTCTTACAATCAGTCATGTTGGATTAGAGCCCACTGTGATGACCTGATCTTAACTCGATTACATCTGCAAAGACCCTCTCCCAAATAAGGTCACATTTATGGGTACTGGACTTAACCATCTTTAGTGGAGAACACAGTTTAACCCATAACAGGCGGTCAAAGTACTCCGGCAAATAATCCATCTGAGGAAATCTGCAATGGGATGCAGGAAGGCAGGCAGCAAAACCTGCCGGGCCTTCAGAGGAATGGAATGTCTCTTCTCTCTTTCTGTCTTCTACCTTTCCAAATAAGTTTCCATTCACAAGTACCTGGAGGTTGGGTTTCAACATATTTTTCTGGGAGATGCAGTTTAATCCGTAACAGCAATATTTCAAATATATATAATATGTACATCCATTAAGCTTTATTCTTTTTTTTTTTTTAAGATTTTATTTATTTATTTGTCAGAGAGAGCGAGAGAGAGAGCGAGCACATGCAGACAGAGGCAGAGGGAGAAGCAGGCTCCCTGGTGAGCAAGGAGCCCAATGTGGGACTCCATCCCAGGACTCTGGGATTATGACCCGAGCCCAAGGCAGCCGCTTAACCAACTGAGCCACCCAGGCGTCCCCATCAAGCTTTATTCTTAACATTATATCATATTTGTTCCAGATCTTATTTTTTAGGAAGTAAAATATTATAGCCAAAGCGTGGTGCTGTCTCTCTGTATCTCTCCATGGTTCTATCCCCATTCTTCCCTTCACAGAGGTAACCACTCTGATGAATATAGTGCTCTTTCTTTCCTCATGTAGGTCTTTATATAGTTATGATGTTGTATATACCCTTAAACATATCTTCACCTGTTTTTCAGATTTTAAACTTTTTTAAGTAAATGGTATACGAGACAGATTATTTTGCAGTTTGCTTTTTTCCTGAATATTTTTTATATTTATCCATCTTGAAACACTTACTTCCTTTATTCTAACTGCTATATAATATGTCATAGTGTGTGTATATCTCAGTTTACCTATTTTCTTATTGATAGACATTTATCTTTTTTCCCCCTGAGTTTTGCTATTACTGAAAATACTCCAGTGAACATTGTTGTATCTCATGCACATGTATGAAAGTTTCTCAAGGGTGGAAGTTGAGTTGCTTAGAATCTGAATTTCTAGCATATATTCCCTTTGCTAGACTTGGCCAAGTGAATCTCCAAAGTGGTTGCAATAATTCATATTCTTAGTAACAGTGTATAATAGTTCCTGTTTCTCCCGATATTATTGCTAACACTTAGTATTGTCACACCTAAACATTTTTGCAAATTTGCTCCATTTGAAAAGATACCACATTGCTGTTTTAATTTGTATTGCTGGTTTTCATTTTCTTTTTTTTTTTGGTTTTTTTTTTTTGGAATAAATTAAATTATATATTTATAAAGTTCTTGGCACTAGTAATCACTCAGTAATATTTACCTCTCTCTTCCTTTCCTACTTCTACCAAGGTATTTTTAATCTATGGTAAGTTTAATTTATTCTTTCTTTTTCCTAGACATTTTTAGTCTTTTTGCAAGTGAATCTGGGAGCTATGTTATACGGGAAGAAATGGAAAGAATGCTCCATGTGGTGGATGGTAAAGTCCCAGATACACTCAGGAAGTGTTTCTCAGAGGTATATTTAAAGTTTTACATTTCATCTCTGCTTAATACAAAGTATTAATTCTTAGATGTTTATGTGCAACATATTATTGACATTTTTGTTTTTAATGGTTGATGTTTCAACTGTTTGTGTGTTGTGCTCAAAGGTCCATGACACTTACTACTGCTGTATTTGTGAATCTGAAAATTCCCAATTCTGCTTTAAAGGCAAGTGTCTGTACTTACCGTATAATGAAACACACTCTTACATTCTGACACCAACACAACTGGTGATCCTGCAGGAAGCTGAGCATTTCTCACATTGTAGTGTCCTTGCTTTTCATTGTACAAATGGCCTTGAGCCATCTATGACTCTGGGACGTGTCAAGGCTTATTTTGTCATTCACTTGACTTAACTGATTTGCATAGTGAAATATTTGGGTCTGAAAACCCTGTTATTTTTTTTCTGTTTCATAAGCATATTTTCATTGTAGAAAACCTAAACAATAAAAAAATGTGTTTCTTTAACAGAGAATATTCTCCACCCCACCTCCCTGCCCTTTTCATCAGTCTGCTAATATGGGAAAAGTCCCTAGAGATGGTAGAGTAAAAACCCTTTGAGAATTTTCTGATCCTTTCCCGCAGCACACTCAGTGCTGCGTGATTTCTTATGGGTGGCTGTTTGACTCATTTGCATTTCACAGATAGGACAGCCCCTTACTGCTCATAGTTTTATTCAGTTTAATTTAGTCACCTTCCTAACTGTGTAGGCACTGATTGTCAGTACTCCAGCCGTATGCATATGTGTGGTTCTAACGTCTCTTTGGACCCTCTAGCTTTAGCTTTTCACTGTTCTGTCTTTGAGTTTCTTCTGTGTTGATAGCACCTGGAGATTTCCCTTTCTTGCTTTGAGCTCGCTGGTATGGTTTTTGGTCACGTTTATGGTGTTACATTTTACTCAGCATTTCTGTGTGTTTGGTACAAAAAGTTTGGCTTACTGCATTTTTGCTTCTGACATATTGACTGGAAGTTGCTGTGGTAGTATTTCAGTACTTCAAGACAAACTGAACTGTGGTTTTTCTCTCCAGTAACAAACATTTTCTGGTCACAAAAAGTCATCTAATCTTTGCAGGCCTGATTAATTGGATTTTTCACAGAGATGTCAAATGTGTTAGTACTCTGTACATTTTGGGGGAGAATGTATATTTTTCTTATTTTAATAGGTTTTATGCACACAGTCCCATTTTATAGATGGGAATTAAATGTGGTTAGTCAACCAGTTCTCTAAAGTTTATGCACAATAGCAGATACATGTATTAGATAGTAATTAGTGCTATAGGGGAAAATTTAAGTAAAATAAGGGGGATAGGTGGAGACAGGCAGGAGGTGGCTGAATGGAGGTATTTTGTTTAGGATAGTTGGGGAAGGCTTGTCAGATAAAGTGACATTTGAACCAAGAATTTAAAGGATGAAAGATAAAACCTGCAGATATCTGGGAAAGCATTTTTCAAGAAGAGAATACAGCAAAGGCCCTGAGTAGGGAGCGTGCTTGATATGTCCAAGCAACAGGTAACCTGCCGTAGAGTAAGAGAATAGTAGGAAATGAAGTTACAGAGGTTGGGGAAGGAGGGGGTGGGATGAGGTGGGGAGATTATTATGTGGCTCTGTAGGACAGTGTGCGTTCTTTGACTTTTACCCTGAGTGAGATAAAACACTGGAGGGTTTTGGGCAGAGGAATGAATACATGAGGGTTGTTTTGTTTTGTTTGTTTTTAAGATTATTTATTTGAGAGAGAGTGTGTGGAGGGGAGGGGCAGTAGGAGAGGGAGAAAGAGAATCCACTGAGTGCAGAGCCCACCCGCCTCAATCTGATGACCCCAAGATCATGACCTGAGCCAAAACCAAGAGTCGGACACCTAACTAACTGAGCGAAGGCACCCCAACATAAGGTTTTTAAAAACATGATCAGTTTGGCTCTTCTGTAGAGGGTAGGCTAAACAAAGACCACCTGAGATATCTGAGTAATCCGGGTAAGAGGTGGTAGTCATGTAGATCATGGTATAGCTGTGAGATGATGAGAAGTTTTCAGATTCTGCATTTATTTTAGAGAGAGAGTTGACAGGAATTTTTCTTGTATTGATTATGGGCTGTGGTAGAGAGAGAAGAGGATGACTAAGGTGTTTGGCTTGATTTATGAAGTGAGTGGAATTTCCTTTAATTACGATGGCTAAGATTATTAGAGGTAAAAGTTTGGGGTTTTGATATCAAGGGAGATTTAGGACATAATTAAATTTGAAAATCACTTTAGACATTAAAGTGGAGATGTCAGTTGTGCTTTTTGATATATAATTTAGCGTTCACGGGATAGGATTTGTTGGCTTATAGTTGAGGATGAGATCATCTTGGAGTGAATTTAGATAGAAAACAGATTGGAAGACTGAGTCCTGTACTCCAATGTTCAGAGATTAATGAGATGAAGAAGAATCAAAACAGGAGCCTGAGGAATAACCTGTGAGGAGAACCAAGAGAATGGTGTTCTGGAAGCCAAGTGGTGAAAGTGTTTTAAAAGAAAGGAGTACTTACACCAAATAAACTGAAAGGTCAAGTGAGTTGCCCTTAGATCATTGAGAAGTGATTATTAGATTTGGCAGTATAGAGGAAGGTCACTGGTGTAGGTCCTGTGGAGTTTAAAAAAAAAAAAAAAATCACTGGAGTTAGGATACTAAAAGAAGTTTGCCCATAAGAGGATATTGTAAGGGGGAAAGAGGAATGTTTAAAATTGCATTTAGTGGAAAGGGAACAGTTACTATAATAAAAAGATCATAAAACTGTTATTAAGGCTGCGGTTAAGTGTTGTAAGAAGGACAAGATCTTTGGAAGAGGAAAGGTCAAAGAAATGAGAGGCCCCAGTTTTGGAATACCCATGAAGAGGCTATTTAAATCACTAGATGCTTGTGATTGGTTAAAAAAAAAAACCAGCACGGTAAATGGGCTAATTTTTTATCTGATTCAACTATTTGATGTATTTACCTGCTGTAATTTCTAAGTAATGTGACTGATTATCATGTCCAAACCCTTGATTTTCAAGTTAACCATGTTTCAGTATAAGTATATATGTATGTAAGTATAATACTTATATTAGAATAGATTTATTTGGACCTCCCATAACAGTACTTTGTGTTTTGGGGCCAAAAACAACACAACAACAAAAAACCCCCAAAACTGTAAAGAGAAGCACTGTAGACCTAGCACCTAGATTTAAGTGACATGGAATGGGTTTCAGCTTTTTCTGTCTCGTGCTTTTATTAGCCGTGAAGAAATTATAAAGGAATCCATGTAGGAGTTGTTGTATTCTTTTCTTACTGAATATTTTCTTAGGTTGTCAGTTTTTAAGGTGGAAAGTCACATTTTATATTGTTCTTTAAAGATGTATCATTTTCAGGAGCCTGTTATTTTTAATTGCCCTATGTTATTGGAATTTTTTTTCTAAACGATTGTGATAATTTATAAAAGGAGACTGTGTTTGCTGCCTTTTTTTAGAAGACATCCATGACTCAAAAACATAAAAAGTTGGGTTTAACAGATGGAATTTGGGTGTTACCAGTATTGTAGTGATCTGAATGGATAGATGGAGTTCCGAGATTACTGTATATTTTACTAAGTCAGCCACCAAGTGTGGTGTATAACTTAGGCTTAGAAACTTTGGACTACTTGGGTTTAATCATATCCCTGTCACTGTATAACTTAGATATTTCACTTTTTAATGCCTCAGTTTTCTCCTGTGTAAAATAGGGATGATAAAAGTATCTCCTATAGAGGGTTACTGTGAAGATTAAATTAATATAAACATGTTTAGGGCTGCCTGGCTGGTTCATTTGGGGGAGTTTGTGACTCTTGATCTCAGGATTGTGAGTTTGAGCCCCATGTTGGGTATAGACATTACTTAAAAATAAAATATTTAAAAAAATTTTAGAACAGTGCTTAGGGAATTGAAAACAGTATTGACTATATGGGAAGGTGGTAGAAGTGCCTATTTTAATTGGCAACTTCTTTCTTTCTTAGTATGTGAGGGTGCATTTTATAACAATAACGTCTTAGCTTCACCGAAACCATTGATGCTACATGTTTCATTGTATCTAAGATCCCATTGATTAGAAGATGTACCTGCATGTATTAGGAAGAAAGAAAAAAACCTGCTAGTTATAGCTGAAGGACTTTATTGATTTTAAAACTCATCCCATTTACACATTAACATGTGTAAAAATATGTGCAAGCTTCTGGATATATACTGCTAATCCTCTTTCTAGACTAAATGTGGGAAACAGAGAAAGAATATGGGTATGATCCCTGATCTCTGCACATGCTGGCAATGTCCTCTCATGTCCCTGCAGCAGCTCTGAATGCCATCTTCTTCCATTCAGAAAAACAAGACTTTCGATGTTGTTTTGATTTGGATTGTATTGTTAAACCTTCTGAAACTACTAGTTGAAGTATATTGCTCTACTTAATAGGATGCTTCCAAATAATGTAGAAATTATTTCTACCATATATCACTTTTAGGTTATCAGTTATTTGTATCCCTTAATATTTCTATCAGGACTAGACCTGATAGGCTCCTGAATGTCAGTTTTCATTGTATTTCCATGTGGGTTGCTTCTCTCTTTTTTTCATAGAAACATCTGGCCCTCGTTCACCCTAGGTCCTCTTGTCTCCCAGGCAAAGAAATTGACTTACATAGCTATATGATGTTCTTTCTCAGCCCAGATACTTTTTTTATCCAGGATTTAGAAAGCAAAATATTTGACAAGAAAGCAAAGAAATTGAAATCTACTTGGGTTTTTTTTTGTATTCTAGTTGACTTATGAATACATGTTTTCAGTGATGCCTTCTGGAAGAGGGCCCCAGGACAGTTGTTTTTAATTTGACCTGGAAATTTAAAAGAGCATTTGAATGCCACACATACTTAATTAAAAATGCTAATTGTGACAGATTCTGGTGCTGAAGAAGAGGGATAAGGCAAGTTATAAATTGGCC
This sequence comes from Mellivora capensis, assembly GCA_004024625.1. NCBI lineage: Eukaryota > Metazoa > Chordata > Mammalia > Carnivora > Mustelidae > Mellivora > Mellivora capensis. The sequence goes on from PISX010005284.1 coordinate 108,452, forward strand.
TTCTTAAATATAGGAAAAAATGCAGTTTATAGATTTCAGGATATACCTTAGTAAATAAAATATGGCTTATTAGTAACAATGCACTGCTTTAATGAATTGATAAAATAATTTACAATTAGCAAATAGATTTTATGGAAATAGAAGTTCTTAAGTACAGTTTTTGTGGGAGTTTTTTGTATTTATTTATTTATTTGACAGACAGAGACCACAAGTAGGCAAGAGAGGCAGGCAGGGAGAGAGAGAGGAGGAAGCAGGCTCTCCGCAGCGAGAGCCCGATGTGGGGCTCAATCCCAGGACCTTGGGATCATGACCTGAGCCGAAAGCAGAGGCTTTAACCCACTGAGCCACCCAGGCGCCCCTTAAGTACAGTTATTTTTGAAAGCAGTTTGATTTCCAGGTATGCAGTCTGTAGTGTTATTTAGATTAATCGTTCCTTTGTAGATAGTAGAAAGGTTAATGTCAACGAATTGCAAATTCAGGTTGTGCACGTTCTAAGCAAGATACGTTAAAATTTGACTAAATCTATGGATTTGTTTTTTTTTTCCTTTTAGGGTGAAAAGGTAAACTATGAAAAGTTTAGAAATTGGCTTCTTCTAAACAAAGATGCTTTTACCTTCTCTCGTTGGCTACTATCTGGAGGTGTTTATGTGACCCTCACTGATGATAGTGATACTCCCACTTTCTACCAAACTCTGGCTGGAGTCACACATTGTAAGTAATGGCATTTCGTTGTTTTCTATTCACTTTTTAATACAGTTGCCTGGTTATATGACAATATGCCTAGTAAGGAGAAATTTATTGTCAGTGGTTTTTTTTCTTCCAAGTATAAAAAATAAAGTACTGGAACACTTGGTACATAGTTAAAAAGGAAAACTCTTTCACTCTACTCACCAAATACTTTTGTGCTTCACATGTGTGGAGGTTTCCCCCACACAAAGCAATTCACCAATGCTCTGTAGATACCAGTGGATGTTCTACAGTTCAGTTCAGTTCTTATACACTGTCTACCTGGGAGTGAGACAAACCCCACAGATA